>CAXHSM010000010.1:5027077-5076629 GCA_964019185.1 Maratus speculifer
TTAATACAGTAAAACCTCCATAACGGACACTCCCGAATAGCGGACACCTCTATTTAACGGACAGTTTTCAAATCCCCACTCCCAAAACTTTAATTTTTGTATGTTTAACCTCTGAATAACGGACATTCCGAATAGCGGACAGTAATTTTGGCAAAGCAGAATAAAAAATCATTTTTTAACGAGGAAAAAGAAAATAAAAATCCTCTAAATTTATCAGGGCAATGCATCACAAATTTTGTGATCACAGATAAATGTGGGGATGAGCTGGAGAAAATCCCCTCTCCCCCCTACATTCATTCCCTACATACCTCCCCCCACACCCTCGGATGATTGAAGATTGTATGCTTTTAAGAAGCAGAAAATACAATAAACAATTATACATTTTTTTTTTTTAATAGAAAAAGACGATTTTAAAGGATTAAAACTACTGACAGAGTGAAAACTTCACATTGAAAAACAAACTACATGTAATCGCAAGTAAAAGCATACTTTTGTAACTTTTATTTTCTTTTTTTGTAAGAATGTACTAAACAAAGGATAAAGCTATGTACAATTTTATTTCAGTTTTATTGCTTTAAAAATTATTTTAATTTCTGGTTTAATCATATAATAGAGGTTTTAGGATACTTTTAAATCGACTAATGAAACATTAAGCACCCATTAGCAATTCTTCTATCGCTGCGGTTTTCCCAAAAGCGGACACCTCCGAATAGCGGACAATTTCTGCGCTCCCAAGGTGTCCGTTATTTAGAGGTTTTACTGTACTATAAAATACTAACTATAAATGTTGTTGATCGCTGTAGTTTTCTATTACAATCCATTTTTTAAAAAACTTGCGAAGGTGGCCGGAAACTTTTGAGAACGTACATTTTCCTTTGTACTTAATTTTGTCAATTAAATTTATTGATATTTACATGTAACTTCCGCAAGTAACTTCCTAACTATTATTTCAATAAAATGTAGAAGTATCACTTTGAAATTCTTCATATGGGTATAGTTACAAATTTGCTGAAAAATTTTTGGTGACCGGAAACAAATGACCGCCTCTGTATATATATATATATATACATATATATATATACTTTTATAAATACATCCAAAGTTTATATATACATATACAGGGTGATTCATAAAAGATGGGCAGAACTTTAAGGGGTTATAGTACACTTAAAGACAAATAATATTAAATAGGAGACTAAGGGTCCCAGATGTATTCCCAAGGAGATAGGGGGCATTAAAGTTTAGGGTCCGAAATTTCAAATGATTATAAAAAATGGAAAAATTGGTCGATTCGTTTGCGGTTTTTGCAAAAAATTTTCTTTATGCCAGTATTTTCTTGAAATAAAATTTTAAAGTTCAATTTCAAAAAATGCCGATAGGGGGCGCTTTAGACTTTGGAGTAACAAACAACTATTTTTTAACGTTATTTTTTGTATTTCTTTAAATGATTTCGAAAGCTTAGATTTAAACTTAAATTTTGATCTAAAAATCTGAGTCCTAACGAGTAGTTAAGTAGCGTAAACTGAAATTTGAAATTTGAAACCCTTCTCCCCCCAGAACAAAAATCAGTTATTCCCGATCTTTGTGTCGTAGATTAGGCTCTAACTACTGCCGCGTTTTGCTAAAATTATTCTTTATGTCAGTATTTTCTTGAAAATAAATTTTAAAGAAAATTTTCAAAAAATTCCGATAGAGGGCGCTTTAGACTTTGGAGTAACGAACAACTATTTTATACCGTTATTTTTTGTGTCTCATTAAATGCTTTCTAAAGCTTAGACTTAAATTTTCAGCCCAAAATCTGAATCGTTAGACGTGGTTAAGTTTCTGGGGAGAGGGGTTTGAAATTTCTACTCTTGAGCACAATTCAGTTTACCATGTCCACACATTGTGTGCTGTGATACGAGGTAAAAAGACACAAATTAGGATTATGTTACCAAAGCATATTTATTAACATGTAATTACAATAAATGTTCAAAATTGTGACCACCAGAGGTTATGCACGCAGAACAACGGCGAAGAATGGAACGGCGAACACTCGCGAAAACATCAGGCTTTTCGAGCACTTCCCCTACAGCGGCGGAAAGTCTGGCGACCAGTTCCTCGGGGGATTCAATGGGTGTCTCATACATAAGAGCCTTCAATTGTCCCCAAAAAAAGAAATCGAGGGATGAAAGATCTGGCGAGCGAGCAGGCCAAGCAACAGGACCACCTCGACCAATCCATCTGTTCGGAAATGTGATGTCCAGATAGTTGCGGACGTCTCGTACGTAATGGGCTGGCGCTCCATCGTGCTGGAACCACATGACCCGCCGGATGCGTGGAGGAACAACGTTTAACAGGTCTGGCAGCACATGTTGCAGAAATGTGAGGTATGTTTTACCGTTGAGGCGTTCAGGAAGAAGATACGGTCCGATTAGGTGGTCGGTCTCCGAGGATTCCTGCCCAAACATTGATGGAAAAGCGTCTCTGAGGAGCATGTGGATACGCAGCATGTGGATTGACATCCGCCCATACATGTGCATTGTGTGTGTTAAATGTACCTTCACGTGTGAAGGTACATTCATCGGTGAAAAGCACAGTTCGTCCAAAATGTGGATTTAGCGCGTTCTGCTGCAGAAACCAGCGGGCGAATTCAATACGATTTGGATAATCCCCTGGAGACAGTTTCTGGACTCGTTGCACATGAAACGGGAGCAAATGTTCATCCTTCAGTACCCTCCAAGTCATGGACTGTGAGGTATCCACCTGCCTAGCCACTGTTCGTGTACTTGTACTTGGCTGCGCCGCTACTACATCCAGAATGGTTTCTGCAACAACTACTGATTCGTCCTTTTTTGCACGACCTGCATTCAACCGGGAAGCGAGAAATGATCCCGTCTCACACAACTGTCTGTGCAAGCGCTCGAAAGTTTTGCGGTTAGGCAACCGCCTGTTGGGAAATCGCTCTCCGTACATTCGTTGTGCCTCTGCACCATTTCCATCTGCCGCTCCGTAAATTAAATGCATCTCAGCCTTTTCCTTATTCGTGAAGGGCACCATCTTCCGATTCATTACTACAGCGACTTACACTTGACTCACCGTTCAGTGGTTTTTATGCCTGAATCGTGTCGAAATTTTGCATACGTGTTCTTCTTCTTCCCCATTTGACATTTGCATACTTTCTGTCTCCTTCTTCACCCGGTGACTAGCGTCAGGAATGGAGCTTTAACGTTTGCATGAGCGACGTTTCCAACTGTGCCAGTGCCTTTATGAGTGAATTCCGACTATGCAGTCCTTGACGAAAGTTGTATTTTTGCCTCGTATCACAGCACAGAATCGTTGGGCATGGTTAAGTAGTGCAAACTGAACTATGTTCAGAAGTTGAAATTTGAACCCCCTCCCCTCGCTACTGAACCACGCTCAGCGATTCAGATTTTGAGCTGAAAATTTAAGTTTAAGTCTAAGCTTTAGAAAGCATTTAATGAGACACAAAAAATAACGGTATAAAATAGTTGTTCGTTACTCCTAACTCTAAAGCGCCCTCTATCGGAATTTTTTGAAAATTTTCTTTAAAATTTATTTTCAAAAAAATACTGACATAAAGAATAATTTTAGCAAAACGCGGCAGTAGTTAGAGCCTAATCTACGACACAAAGATCGGGAATAACTGATTTTTGTTCTGGGGGGAGAAGGGTTTCAAATTTCAAATTTCAGTTTACGCTACTTAACTACTCGTTAGGACTCAGATTTTTAGATCAAAATTTAAGTTTAAGTCTAAGCTTTCGAAATCATTTAAAGAAATACAAAAAACAACGTTAAAAAATAGTTGTTTGTTACTCCAAAGTCTAAAGCGCCCCCTATCGGCATTTTTTGAAATTGAACTTTAAAATTTTATTTCAAGAAAATACTGGCATAAAGAAAATTTTTTGCAAAAACCGCAAACGAATCGACCAATGTTTCCATTTTTTATAATCATTTGAAATTTCGGACCCTAAACTTTAATGCCCCCTATCTCCTTGGGAATACGTCTGGGACCCTTAGTCTCCTATTTAATATTATTTGTCTTTAAGTGTACTATAACCCCTTAAAGTTCTGCCCATCTTTTATGAATCACCCTGTATATATATGCAGTGGAGCTTTAAAATTTGACCAAATGTAACCAAAATTTAGTTTAATTTTCGTTTCAGACTAAGAGATAAAATTTTAATTTAGATTAGACTAGTTAAAATTTGATTTACTTTGGCTACGGTGAAAAAAGGAGGATATTCTGTGTCCCGCTTAGTAGTTCTTTGGGACGGGTCTCTGGAACCCTCAAAATCTTGGCATTACCCGTAAATGGAGGAAATTACCCTGTCTCCTGATATCAACATACTTGTGTGATGTTGCTTAAGGCCCCTGTCCTCGCTCAAGGAAACGCTCGCGAGCTAATGCTATTCCTATGGCGAAGCATTTTTCTAATAACTCTTTCGCATTTTGACATTTTTGAATAATTTTTTTTGCATTAGATAGCTGAGGTGCATGCCGACAGCGTACCTTTTTTACTTTTTCGATTTTGGTTGCAGGTATTTTTTACAAAGTTAGTTTCACTTTCAAAACCGGTTTCGAAGCTGAAAGTGGTTTTAAAAAAAATATCTGCAACCAAAATCAAAAAAGGAAAAAAGGTGCGCTATCGCCATGCACCTCAGCTATCCAATGCAAAAAAAATTATTCAAAAATGTCACAATGCGAAAGAGCTATTAGAAAAATGCTTCCGCATAGGAATAGCATTAGCTCGCGAGCGTTTCCTCGAGCGAGGACAGGGGCCTTAACACCTTGAGGGGCAATCTCCAATCAGTAAGCTTTCTGTAGCATTGAATTCTCATTGGAAAAATCGAAAATTTTATTTTTAAAATAACAAAAAGTTTTTTCTCTACCAAAGTTTAAAAATATAAAATTTCGTGCAAAAATGCCTTTGCGAATTTGGTTTAAATTAGATGGGATAAAATATATCCCAATTTAATAATTTTTAAGCATAAAATATATTTTAATACTTTAATTTTACTTTAAAAAATAACTTTCATTTTACTTCAAAATTCACACCAGATATTTATAAAAGTAAAGTGTTTTAGTAAAAAAGTCTGTGTGTAGCACTTGTCATGAACAAAAATTGAGAGGAAATTAGGGTTGGGCATTTCGATTCATCTTGAGGAGTCGACTCTGACTCGATTCACTTGGTTAATGAGTCGAGATAGTGAGTCGACTCCCGATTCACTTACGATTGGTTGGTTGGTTGTAAAAATGATGCAATTTTATGTCTTCTATCACGTATATCGCACAAAACAGAACAGATAAAAGATATATTTTTGTGGTAAGAGCCGAAATTTTCAGCCCTGTACCGGCCCAGAACGTATAAAAATAATGACCTGGTTGGTAAAAAACATAAATGTTCGGCCAACTTGCTTCGTACAGAACAGTTATTAACCCGACAAGAAAAAAGTTAAAATCTTCTTCTTAGCCTGATCCGGCATAGTTAAATTTGTAGAAAACATGGATTTTTCCGTTTGAGAAGTTCTAATCGAAAATTAATATTTTAGATTTTTTTTATGTTTATAATCTTTATTTTTAAAGAAGAACTCTGATATTCATTTTTTAATTAATGTTAATTTGTATGTAAATGTTCCAGTTGATATTAATATTGTTAATCCACATATTATGTGCTACTCTACGCATTAGAGGCTTAAAAGTCTGAAAAATGCTACAAAGTAAAATCCTCTAAGACGGAATAACATTAAATAAAAATTCGCTATAGACGAGTTCCCTTCCGATCGCTACGAGGAAAAAAGGTTAGACCCGAACCAGTCTTTTAGTAAAAAGTAAGTCTCGAACTCGGCTTGGGAGAATGCAATGACAAGGCCCAGTCCGAGGCTTGTAAAATAAAGTAAGGCCCGACCCGAGTGCCGCTAAAAATAGGCCGGAGCTTCGAGCCAGGGTCCGACAATCACAGCGTTTAAAATTATTAGACTGTTTTCCTTCCTTTTTTTGGGGGGGGGGAGGTTCTTTACTTAAAAATTTAAAACGGATACTTTAAGTTCATTATGTTCTTATATTTATAAATTATTAGTTATTCACAAATACCCCCCCCCCCCCCGAAAAAGAGAAATATTAGTACAAATTAAGTTAATTGATTTTTTTTTTAATTTTAATATGTGTGCGTTTACATATATGTCGTGTTGGTTATGTTGGAAAGATATCGTATCATCGAATTAAAAAGAAATTAATTACTTTACGTTTAGGTTCTGTAGAAAATATAATGCAAAAAATATATCTCCTCTCCCCCTCCGCGGTCTTGTCTATTTCTGAATTTATTAAAACTAAAATTATGAAAAAAAGGGGACAACAGTAGTTTATTCGAGTTTTGCTGGAAAATAGTAGCGATTATCCTGAGTCTCGTTGTTTTGTAGAAAATTGCATTTTTCGTTTCACATAAGCTTTATATTGCCGGGCTCAATGTCAGCATGTTTTAATGTACAATTATAAAATTGATAGCCTGACTATTGAGGGGATTTCGAATCAAATAACGTTTTCCATTTTTTTTAATAAATGAACTACTAATCAAACTAAATACGAAAAAGAAAAAACGGAGCTGTTGTAGTGTGTTTGAAGAGGTGAAGAGATATTAGAAAATTTAAGATTCAATTCTAGAAAAAAAATTCAGCATTGACATAATTTCTGATACATTTTTATTTAGAACTTTAAAAATTGACAGGCAGCTATAGAGGAGATGAAAAATCAAACAGCATTTCCATTTTTTAATAAATACATTACATATGAAGAAAAAATTTATTCTTGTCATGAAACGACAGGTTTTTCTCTCTTCCCTTGCAATATAAACTTCAATTTTAAGAGTAATTGTATAATGTATTTTGCCAAAAATTGGAAGTGCCAATCAATTACATAATTTCTGAATAAGAAAACTTTTCAATTTTACGAGTTTTTTTTTTTTTTTTTTTCCAACTAAAAATGAATTTAGAAATGTGTAAGAAAGTAGCTTTTTTGAATTTAAGAACAGATTTAATAAATTCAGAGAAATATTTTCAGAAATCTACTTTATATTATACAGCTTTAAAAGCTACGACATTTTTAACCCTCTTTTTTTTTTCTATTATTCCAAATTGCATTATTTTTTAACGAATGTTGAAGAGTCTAAAAATATAAGTAAACGATAACATTGCTGTTGCTATTGTGTATTTTCTGTCTTGCGAATACATACTAAACTAAAATATTGCTCATGAATATTCTTAAGAAAATTATTGTATGCTAAGAAAAATCGGATTTTTTTGCAGAAATTGAACCGGGCCGGGTAAGTTTATTAATTTATTTATTTGTACGGGTCGGGACCGGATAGAACTTTTTATTTTACATTAGCCTGGGGTAGCTTTCGCTTGTACCGGGCCTGGTTGCACCTGTGAGCTCCTCTAAATAAATTATGAATATTTGCAAGTTTTCTGTAATATTAATAAATTTCATTTTACAAATCTATCAAAATGTTCAGTGTCTGGGACATAATTTACCCCTTATGCGATCATAAAAAAGCGGCGGGAAGACTAATTTTTTTCCTCATATTTACAGTTTTTATAATTGACTTCCTTTTGAAATTCTATTTATAAAATCATGATATTATACTGAATAACTGCCAGGTTTTATGTTTTTATCCTACCACTATTTAAATAATAATAATAATAAATAAAAAAATGTATTTTAAAATCACCGGAAATTTCGGGAAACAAGCAAATTCCCTTCATAAAAAATAACTGTAAAAAATAAGCGTAAAATTTGGCAGCTATGACATTGTGATCCCCTCTCCTCCCGATTGACACTCAAAACTTACTTGCGCTACCAAAAAATTAAATCAAATAAATAAAATAAAATAAACAGGAAAAATTATCCGAATCTGGTTTGAAAAAAGAAATATTTTAAAAAATCGACCATCTAAACTTTAAAAAATTATATGAAAATTATATCCATTTTTACATTATCTGCAAACATTTATAACTTATATTATATATATATATATATATATATATATATATATATATATTAAAAGAATATATTCATAATCAAATGAAAGACAACACTTTATCTAAAATACATCAATCATAAAATAAACTCAAAACTTTTTAGCAGTGGTGAATTCGGAAAGTGGCCCGGGGATCAGGTATTTCCGCGGAACAATGAGACCCCCCCCCTGAAATATCAAGCATTTTGTGTTTTAAATGGTAAAATAGTGCAGTCTTTACCCCACCCAAAGTTCTTTATAACATCCACCTACACCCACAGATGTCTCCTCTCGAAAAAAATGTGTCTTAATTTAACACTGTTTTTTAAACAATTTGCTATTAAAGTAAAATTTTATTTCTCTCTCTACAACTTTTTTTTTCTATATTGCATCAGATAAAGGCAGTTGAAAATATTTCCCTAACCAGTTCTACTTTCTTTTAGCAAAAAATACAAACATAATATCTGCTTTGTTTGATCGTTCGATCTTTCCTCAATATGGAAATCGGCACAAGCTTATCATAAATTCAACTAATCTTTCCAGAAATATTCTGCTGAACGCCCCTTTTTCCATAAATTCAATTAATCTTTCCAGAAATAACCAGCAGAACGCCCTTTTTTCTTTGCCCATCCCACTCTTTTCATTCATTCGGTATCTTCCTAATTACACGTGAAATGCACATCTACACTGCCTCCGCTTTTCCCAAAATTCCCAACCGCAATATAAAGTCAAACCAAGACATTTGTTTTTTGCTAAAAAGCCCAGCGCGGACTCGAAGAGTCGAAATCTGATACCGAGTCGAAAGAGTGGTTTTCAAGGAGTCGAAGAATCGAAGAGTCGACCACCCAATCTTCAACTCTCGATTCTCCAAGTCCGACACTCTGTTAAACTGGTCCAACCACTCTTTCAGTGAGTGAGTTGACTTTTCGACTCATCGACTCCGAATCCCAAACTGAGTTGAAATGAAAGTTCGACTCTTTTGAGTCGACTCCGTTAGCCAGATAGGAGTCGATAGTTCGATTCACTTGTAAGGAGTCGAGATTTAGAGTCGACTCCTCGGCCAACTCTAATCCAAATACATCGCAAAAAGTATGATTAATAAATGTGTTCCCAATATGTCAGGAATTATACAAGAAGCTGTTATTTTAAAGGTGTGATGGTATTTCAGAAGAATGCCTTATTTGCTACTTTTGAATGACATGTTTCCACTTTTGTGTGTATGTTTATGACTGGTTATTTTAAAATTTCATGAGGTAACAAATCATGTTTATGGGAAAAGCTATAAGAATGTTTAGAACATCCATTTATATAAAAGAAATTTTAAGACGGTTTTTAAATTCAGACTGTTTGCTTTTTAATATATGTTTGAATTCATTTTGTTCACAAATGCATTTGAATTTTGATATGCTTTTATGTGAAAACAGTGTAATCTAATGATTTGTTCCATTTTTTAATAAAAGCATAGTTGTTTTTAGAAAGTATTGATTGCATTCAACTGTATTTCATGAATATGACAATAACATGAATAAAAAACAGCCATTTTGAGACAGCAATAGCTTATAGCTTAAAAATTATAATTAATTCATCCAAGTTAAAAAAACTGTTCGATTATGAATTTTTTTTCTTTAGAATCATGCTTTTATGCTTAAAAAAGTTTTAATTAAAAGTGTGAAAAAAATATGATAATTGTTACCAGTCCACCTGTAATTACGCTGTGTGAACTGCCATGTTCATATAGACTCACAAACTCATGTTTCATTTTATCAATTTAAAAAAAACAGATTTCATCAATAACGAACAAACATTTATTCGTTTCTTTACCTTGGGTCTCCCATTGTATATGGCATTATTTTTCACTACACAGAAGACATCCTGGCTTAACTCTGTAGTCTGAGATACCTAATTTTAATTCCTCACTTGCAAAGGACACCAATAGTATTGTAGTAAAATTTTGCTTCTACAATAAAATCTGAAATTAAGGATTACAATGTATCTAAAAAATTCGTTTGTGAAATCCGGTATCAACGAAAATTTCTCATTTTACTAATAGTGTTGCAGCGTATATGGGGTTCTTTTGATCTTATGGTTAGAGAACTTCAAAACTCTTGTCTCTTAGAAAAGTAGAAAATAATTTATTTACAGATCTTCAGAACAACAGTCTTCGAAACTCACAAATATTACTAGATAATCAAAAATAACTGCTCAAGTCTATCGTACAAGTATAGCTTTAGATCCCAGAGACTCTTTATACAACGTCTCAACACTTAATAACATTCAAAACAACATAAATGAAACTCAAGCAAACTTGCTAACAAACGCCTTGTTCACTCAATGACTGACTGGTAAATAATAACAACAGCTCGCATCGCTTCTCTTCTTATATAGGCTCGCAGCATGCGCTGGAAATTTCTAGAACCTACTCGAAAAATACACGGAACAATAAACAATGTATCAGTATATTTAAAGGGGGGTTACCATTGAGAGGGAAGGGTTACCATCGTCAACAATCGCCAAGTTTGTCGCCAACTTGGCGATATATCGCCAAATTTGGCGACCAAAATTAGTCGCCAAAAGTGACGCCAACTTGGCGATATCTTTATTATTTCGCCAATCTGCCGTAGACATACACTGAAAAAAATGGACAAGTTTGCTGGATAACAGAGACAATGTAACAAAAACTAATATTAGTAAAGGAATGGAGCTTAATAAGATTATTTACATTATTTTACAGTACAAACACTAACTATTTACAAAATTCGTAACAATAGATTTTGCCCGTGCCGGAAAGGGATAAAGGTTTAAAATATTCAGGGGAAAAAAAGGGAGGGGCTCTGAAAATGATAGTTTTTATTATTAGATAAGATCACGACCAAAGAGCATTTGAGAAGGGGAGTAACCAGTGGCCACATGAGTGGCACTCCTGTAGGCAAGCAGGAAAAGAGGCAATTTCTTGTCCCAGTCCTGTTGGTCTCTAGACACCAGGAGAGAGAGGTTATTTAGGATAGTACGATTGAACCGCTCCACCATGCCGTCCGATTGAGGATGTAGAGGTGTAGTTCGAGTTTTGTCCATGCCGAGTAGTCCGCACATTTCCTTAAACACAGCCGAATCAAAGTTTCTTCCTTGATCGGAATGGATTTGAAGAGGAACTCCGTATCTGGAAACCCAGTGTTGAACTAGTATGTCTGCTACGGTTACCGCCTCTTGATTAGGAATGGCGTAGGCTTCAGGCCACTTGGTGAAGTAATCCATGACAACGAGGATGTACTTGTTGCCATCAGATGTTCTAGGAAGAGGACCCAGGATGTCTAGAGCAATTCGTTCGAAAGGAGCTCCTACATTATAACGTGCAATCGTCCACGGGTGCGCCTCTTTGGACCTTTACGTGCTACACAGGTGTCACAAGTTCGACACCACTTCTCCACATCACCGCGAACATTATTCCAGTAGAAACGCTCTCGAACCTTTTGTAGGGTCTTCATTACACCAAAATGACCTCCTGTGGGACTACCATGCAGTTCTTGAAGGACCATAGAAATTCTCGACTAAGGGAGTAGTAGTTGCCATCTACATGTATTTCCATCGTCAGACTCCCATTTTCGGTACAAAATACCGTTCTTCAAATGTAGGGAATCCCAGAGAGCCCAATAACGTTTAGTCGTAGGATGGTAATGGGCCATGTCTTGCCAGCTGGGCTTCCTGTTGGACTCCTCTTTAAGCTCTAGAATTGGCTTAATTTTAGGATCAGCAAGTTGATCTTTACGCAGGCTCTCGTCACTCCACGGATCTTGCGATGATGTAGACCCATTTGTAACTTGTCTTACTATAGGACCTTTGGCATTAAATTTCTTCTCAACCCGGTCGCAGTATCTACAATTCTCTGAGCAGGGTCTTCTTGAGAGAGCATCTGCATTTCCATGTGATGAGCCTTTTCGATGGCGTATCTCCATATCGTACTCTTGAAGCTTTTGTATCCACCTGGCTATCTGGCCTTCAGGGTTCTTAAAATTCAATAGCCAAGTTAAAGAAGCATGATCAGTTCGGATCAGGAATTTTCGACCGTAAAGATAGTGATGAAAGTGATCTACGGCTTTCACTACAGCAAGAAGCTCTTTTCTTGTTACGCAGTAGTTTCGCTCGGCCTTTGACAAGCACTTGCTGAAATAGGCGATAACACGCTTCTGGCCGTCGATTTCCTGGGACAGTACAGCGCCAATGCTTTCGTTATTTGCATCCGTATCAAGTATAAACTGTTTATCGATTTGAGGATATGACAAAATTGGAGTGGATGTTAAGGCCTCCTTAAGCTTTTAGAAAGCAGCGTCACATTCCTGTGTCCACATAAATTTTTGATTGGCTTCTGTTAATTTATGAAGTGGCCTTGCAATCCTCGAGAAGCCTTTCACAAATTTTCTGTAATAGGTGCATAATCCTAGAAAACTTCGAAGCTGGTGAACATCTGCTGGACGATTCCAATTTTTCACGGCCGATATCTTCTCTGGATCGGTCCTAACTCCTTCCGCCGAAATGATGTGTCCAAGGTAGGCGACTTAATTGCGAAACAAATTGCACTTCGAAGGGCTTAACTTCAAATTAGCTTCCTTTAACTTTTGTAGCACCCGCCTGAGGTTGTTCAGATGTTCATCAAAAGATTTTCCTATGATTATGATATCATCTAAATAAACAAGACATGCTTCATATGACAGCCCCCGGAGAACCGTTTCCATAAGCCGTTCGAAAGTTGCAGGTGCGTTACATAGACCAAAAGGCATTACTTTGAACTGCCATAATCCTTGTCCCGTTGTGAAGGCAGCCTTCTCGCGGCCGTCCGGATGGATCTCTACCTACCAGTAACCACTCTTCAGATCCAGAGTCGAGAACCAAGTGTTGCCCGCCAGTGTGTCGAGAGTGTCGTCGATCCTTGGTAGAGGGTAACTATCCTTTTTGATGATGTCATTCAGTCGGCGGTAGTCTACAGAAAATCTTGTAGAACCATCCTTCTTTCTTACTAATACAATGGGAGACGTCCATGGACTTGTCGATGGTTCGATGACGTCATTTTCTTCCATATCCTTAATTAAATTCTGCACCCCTTCTTGCTTGGCAAAAGGTAATCGTCTAGGGTGCTGTTTAATAGGAGAGTGGTCTCCCGTGTCAATTCGGTGTTGTGCCATTTTAGTTCGTCCAAAGTCTTCAGATGTTTGGGAAAATAAACTTTGGAATTCTCTAATTAAACTTTCCGCAGCATCCCTTTGATTTGGATCTAAGTCCGTATTTTGTAACAAATCCTTGACTAAATTATCTGAAGATTTCTCAGAGTGACTGGAATTTTGACTTATGCACGTCACAGGAGCACACGATGCTATCACCTCTCCTTTCTTGATAGTCTTCGTCTTATCACTGATGTTAACAATTCTGACTGGAATGGTCTTTTTCGAGAGATCTACTACAGAAGAAGCCACCAATACTCCTGCTTGTTTACTATTGTCCTCGGCATAATCTATATGGCCAAATCGATAATTAGTTTCATTGTTAATTACAGCTGGAACTAAAAATTCTGTTCTTGGATCTAGATGGATGTCTTCTTTGGCTATTACTATTTGTTTGCATTCAATTTCGTTATTTAATCCAAAAAGGCTTATTTCTTCAAATTTTGAGAGCATTTTGTTATTTTTGACGTCGCTCTCAGTGTCTGAGCTTTTGTTCACCGTTGCCCCTCGGACTGAATGGCGATCTCTTCGACTGGCTTGTGTAGCTGCTTCCAACTTTAAGACATATAGTAATGCAGCCTTTAAATCCTGTACATCTGCCATTCGTACCGCTCTCTCCACTTCTGGATCTTTTATCCCGTCAACAAAGTACTGCAGTGAGAGCATTTCCCGTACATTTTTTGGGCAATCAATGAATGCTAAATTTGCCAGACGTTCTATATCCGAGGCAGACTCTTGAAGGGTTTCATTCGACTTTTGATGGCGGCTTTTCATTTGGATTCTCGCATAATCTTTGAAGAATTTTTCGCCGAATCTCATTTCAAGTGCACAACTTAGAGTCTCAAATTTGAGTTGCGTCATATCGGGCAATGTTTGCAGCACGTCGGAGGCTTCTCCTCTTAAAGATGCTGCCAGTTGACAAGCTTTCACCTCGTCACTCCATTTGTTCGCTTCGGCTACAATGGTGAATTGGGTCTTGTAAACTTGCCAGGAACTCTTTCCGCTGTATGTCGACAGCTTGATGTGCACGGGAGAAGCAGGCGGATTCCTAAATTCTTCATAATTACCACTGCAGGCTGAAAGTTTCTTCTCAAGATCTTGTACTTTTTTATTTAGCTTTTCATCTACTTCACCTAGTATTTTCTCTTCAACGTTACAAACTTCATTCTGAATTTTCCCTTCTACTTCCGCCATTTTCCTTTCCATTTTCTGTTCAACATTACTAACTTCATTCTGAATTTTCTCTTCTAAATCCTCTATTTTCTCTTCTACCGAGCCTATTCTTCTCTCTACCGATGAGAACTTTTCTTCCAAAGTTTTCTTCATTTCTTCTTGGCTTTTATTAACTTCCTCCTTTAATTCTTCCATTCTCTCTTGGCTTCTTTTCATTTCTCCAGTCAACTCTTCTTGGCCTTTATTCATCTTTTCCGCCAACTCTTCTTGGCCTTTAATCATCTTTTCCGCCAACTCCTCTTGGCCTTTATCCATTTTATTTGGTAATCCATTAATAGCTTTCAACAACTCATTCAGTTGCTCTTCCGTTTCTCTCGTTTTCGCCATAAGATTCCAAATTCTGACACCAAATGTTGCAGCGTATATGGGGTTCTTTTGATCTTATGGTTAGAGAACTTCAAAACTCTTGTCTCTTAGAAAAGTAGAAAATAATTTATTTACAGAACTTCAGAACAACAGTCTTCGAAACTCACAAATATTACTAGATAATCAAAAATAACTGCTCAAATCTATCGTACAAGTATAGCTTTAGATCCCAGAGACTCTTTATACAACGTCTCAACACTTAATAACATTCAAAACAACATAATGAAACTCAAGCAAACTTGCTAACAAACGTCTTGTTCACTCAATGACTGACTGGTAAATAATAACAACAGCTCGCATCGCTTCTCTTCTTATATAGGCTCGCAGCATGTGCTGGAAATTTCTAGAACCTACTCGAAAAATCCACGGAACAACAACCAAGATATCAGAATATCTAAAGGGGGGTTACCATTGAGAGTGAAGGGTTACCATCGCCAACATTCACCAAGTTTGTCGCCAACTTGGCAATATATCGCCAAATTTGGCGACCAAAATTAGTCGCCAAAAGTGACGCCAACTTGGCGATATCTTTATTATTTCGCCAATCTGCTGTAGACATACACTGAAAAAAATGGACAAGTTTGCTTGATAACAGAGACAATGTAACAAAAACTAATATTAGTAAAGGAATGGAGCTTAATAAGATTATTTACATTATTTTACAGTACAAACACTAACTATTTACAAAATTCGTAACAATAGATTTTGCCCGTGCCGGAAAGGGATAAAGGTTTAAAATATTCAGGGGAAAAAAAGGGAGGGGCTCCGAAAATGATAGTTTTTATTATTAGGAGATACCAAGTTAATGATTGATCCAATTATTTAAAACGAACTATGTTTTATTTTTTGTGGTTGATCATTTAGACAAAGATCCAGGCAAAGGGAGAATATCCTTCATTGAGGGAGGAGGTGTTTTCTATACTGTTCTAATTCCTTTACGCAAATTAAGCTGACTTTGAAGAAAACAACGGAAAACCCCGAATTACTAGGCCGACGTATGCGACATGGGTTTGAAATCCTGTCATATTAAGGGGAGGGGGGCTCAAAATTAAAAAAGTAAAACTGACATTTATTCAAAAAGAAGAAAATTTTTTTCCAACTGGATAAATTAATTCATGGCTGAAGTAGCGTAGTTGAGGTGTGCAACTGCGCCACTCCAACCTTCAATATAATACAGTAAAATCTCTAAATAACGGACACCTTGGGAGAGCAGAAATTTTACGCTATAGGGAAAACCTCACAGATAGAAAAATTTCAAATGAATGCTTAATATTTCATTAGTCGATTTTAATATGTCCTAAAATTTCTATTATATGATTAACCAGAAATTAAAATAATTTTTACAGCAATAAAACTCAAATAAAATTTTGCATAACTTTACCCTTTGTTTATTACTTTCTTACTTTTTTTTTAAGCAAAAGTTTGCTTTTACTTGCGATTACATGTAATTTGTTTTTCAAGGTGAAGTTTTAACTCTGTCAGTAGTTTTAATCCTTTAGAATCATCTTTTCCGAAAAGAAAATTGTATAACTGCTTACTGTATTTTTCTGTTTCATAAAAGCATAGAATTTCAAATCATCCGAGGGGGGGGGGGGGGTTGTGATCACAGATCAATGTAGGGAGAGGAGATTTTCTCCAGCTCAACCTTACATCCCTCTGTAATCACAAAATTTGCGACATATTGCCCTGATAAATTTAGAGGATTTTAATTTTTTTCCCCGACTAAAAAACAATGTTTCACTCTTTTTTGCCAAAATTACTGTCCGCTATTCGGAATGTCCGTTACTCAGAGGTTAAACATAGAAAAAGTTTTAGGAGTGGGGATGTGAAAACTGTCTGTTAAATAGAGGTGTTCGCTATTCGGGCGTCTCCGTTATGGAGGTTTTACTGAATTTATTCGTTGATAAGGCATAGAATTTCATAAATTGATAAATTTAATCATGAATACGAATCAGTTCACACAGAATAAATATAGAGCATAATGCAAGACTTGGAATCAAATATCGGATTTTTTTCAGAATTTTGATCACAAAAAGATTTTATTGGAATATAATCGTTATTACATTTAAGGTTGTTCTCAAAAGAAAATTTTTTCCCGCTCAACAACCTGAAAATAGTAAAAGTTTTCTTTTTTGATACGCAAAACCATTTTACGAGATGTAACAATACCAAGTATCTTCAGCAAATAAATAAGTAGAATGGTATATTCATCTTTTTAAAAAGTTAATCTTAAAACTACACTATGAATAAATTACTTAAAGATGGAAAAAAAAAATTAAGTTGTTGAATTACTTTTAATACTCAGTATTTTAAACTGTAAACACAGTCATCGACCGAGAATGTGAAATAAAATAAAAATACAAGTATTAACATCTTAATTTTCAAATGTCACGTGATTGGAGTGAAAGTGAAAGTCAATTTTTAGATCCGGAAAATAAAATGTAGATATTGAGGCACATGGACCATTACTTGTATTATGTATTTTTAAGTAAAGTAATCCAAATTCTTGGTATGTTGTAGGACAAAACGTCGCGTCGTTGCAAACAATATTTTTTTCAGTAATAATTTCTATTGATTCTCGAATTATTAATTCACGGTAATAGACGCTTTCAGTCGTGACGTCAGTTCTGACGATTTGCTTGGATACTGACTCCAAACAAACGGTTGCTATGCTGTATTTTCTATTTTATTTGCATATTACAGCAACGTTTTTTCAGCTATATATAACAGACACATGTTTGATGCTTTATATGCAATTATACCATTTTCTGCGATTTATATTTAATAAGAAATGAAGCATAGCAACCGTTTGTTTGGAGTCAGTATCCAAGGAAAATGTCATGATTGACGTCACATTGAAAGCGTCTATTCTTCAAGGGACATATAATTTTTGCATCTTCGAAATTAACTTGAATATTTTGCTTCTGGTTGAGTCTTGACAGGCCTGTTGCTGAACGATTGTACTTTAAGTCTCTCAAATGTTCTTTGATACCATCCCTTTAAGTTTACTAGAAGTCATTCTTATGTATTCGTGATAAAAAGAAGAATTAGGTGTATTCCAGAAAGTTCATCTTTCGGAATCTTTTCTATTTTGGCACTAATTAGACATTTCAATTTTATTGGAGGAGTGGCGATTAAATTTACACCAAAGTGAAATAGCACATGTCTGATAGTAGTCCTGGTATGTTCTTCATTTTACAATATCATATTGATGGAATTACTTGATGGAAGTTTTTGTGTTTCCATGCTGTTATTAAATACTATTAGAAAAATTGCAGTTGAGAACGGTTTGAGGACGCTTTAAATGTATGAAATAATTTTATATTTTTACATTTTCAAAAAACGCGGTTTGAAAAGTTAAACTACAGATTTTCTGATAAAAAACAGAGATCCATTTTTTTTCTTAAATGCACAAAACAATTTTATCTCTCTCTCTCTCTCTCTGTATATATATATATATAAGAAGACGTTTAATGCTTTTAAAAAGATTAAAAAAGAAAAGAAAACAGTAGTTGTAGAATAAAATACAATAGTTGTAGAAAAAAGAATTCATTAATCACAAATAAAATAACAATTGACAAAATTCCTGAAAGACAACGTTTTATATCGGTATAATTTAAATAGTTGATGGAGCGAAATGGCTCCAGAAAAAGAGAGAGAGAGAAAAGGACAGTAAAAAGACAACACAGGATTTTATGATCATATTATAAATCCTACAAACATTTATGGCTGGTAAGAACAAAAAAAAAAAGACAGGCAAATTTATGATGAAAGCAATTTCAAAAAGTCACCCACGATGTAAAATGAAAAGGAGAGAGACACAAAAGAAGGACCATACTAAAGGAACCCCAGTCAATGATCTTCTGGCAACGGGGGGGGGGGGGTCAAAACAAGAGGATTCGCCGCAGTAAAAACAAGTTGGAAATTGCACGTGAAACGTAGCAAATGAGGTACGTTCGTACGGTAGCGAATTTTAAAAATATCACTCTCATATATTAATCTCATAAAATTGTAAATAATTACAATTAAAATGGGCACCAAACAATGTTATCCATATACCAGTATGCAATGGAATACTTTTGTGTGGCCTTGTAAATCAATAACAAATATTCTTTGTTCCACAGATTATGCAATATGTATATTATAATATGTACTTTATAGATGGATATCAATTTTATTACGTTCGAATAAATGTAACACCATTAAAATGCATTTGAAACATTTTTCCCCATTAACCGTAATGTAACGGAATCCTTTTTATTGTCCCTGTAATTGAAATATGCATCAGATTTTGATAAAATTTGAAATAACTCGACAAAATTACGTAATAATTATGTATTTAAAATTTCAAACGATTAAAATGCATTTGAAACTTTTTCCCCATTGACCGTAATGTAACGGAATCCTTTTGATTGTTCCTGTAATTGATCTATGCATCCGATTTTCATAAAATTTGAAATGACTCGACAAAACTATGTAATAATTATATATTTTAAATTTCAAACGATTCGGTTGGGTAGTTTTTGCGTTGTTATATGCGGACGGACAGACAGACGGACGGACAGACAGCCGGACAGAGAGACGGACAGACAGACGGATGGACTGAACGACAACAATAGGTGCTACGTATTTACATAATTACGGACGCACCTAAAAAGGAGGAGTGAAAATGACCCGAAAATTAGAAAAAAAATTTAAATGAGGCAGATCAGGCGAACTAGGAAGAAAAAAATCTTGTGAGAGATCAGAAGCTGCTAGAGATCCCTCCAGTGAAGTCCTAAAAAATTTTGTCGTTCGCCGCCTAGTCTGTTCCGGAGATCGATAGAAGATGACCGGAAAGTAAATCCCGATGGAGCAATCCCGCAACGAGTGTGCCCTTCTGATAGTAATGGTCCGGAAACGACAAAGAGTGGTCCTGATGCCTCGGAAATAGTCTGAGTATCATCAAACCTCCGTATTCACCCTTCAAAACACCTCCCTCTTAATACAAGGTACAGTCGACTCTCGTTAATTCGAAATTGGATAATTCGAATTTTCGCTTAATTCGAACTAAATATGAAGTCCCAAAATTTTAAATGGCAGAATAACGTTAAAAATTTTCATTAATTCGAACTCATTTTCTCTTGACTTCGTTTAATTCGAACTAATGATAATTCCGATTTTTCATTTTTCTTTTCTTTCTCACGGATTTCAGATCATTTGAATAACTTTTTTTTCTTTGATTTTTGTGAAAATTATTCCGAACGAGTATACATATATTACTATGCATTTGATATACACATTCTTAGAGCCCGTCTGTCAATCAGTGACGCTTGAAATTTTTCTTCCATCGTGCTTGTTTCTAAACTTTTAATTAGTTTATGTATTTATACATTCTATTTTAATATTAAGTCATATTCTAATGATAGGAGACGAAATAAGTTTAAAAAGCTCTATAACATTAATTCTTTTGTAATAGTACTATATTAAGTATATTTTCCATAATTCGAACTTCGGATAATTCGAACATTTCTTGTGGTCCCGACGAGTTCGAATTAACGAGAGTCGACTGTATTTTAAAAAAGTTTTCTTCACTTTGCCTGAAAATATCTTTCTTAAATTATTAATGCACATAGAGACACCAATCTCTTGCCTCTTGCCAGCCATAAGGATGAAGTAAAAATCATACATAAATTAGTATGTATTCTGGTTATAATATATCTGATATATATATGATTGATCTAAGTGGTCTGTAAATGGACAGAATAATTTATAAGTATGTAGATCAAACTGATGCAAATATTAGAAATCTGGGGAAATAATTTTGTAAATATTTATTTTCTTTATTTTATGTTGTCATTGCTTTGTAAATAAATTTTGTGTTTATATGTTAAATTTGTTATGATGTGTTATTTCGGCAGTATGTTTTCTTTCATAAATAGAATTACGATATGAGCAAAAAGAGGTTGATTTTTCTTCATAAGGTAAATTTTCCCCTAATAGACACAACGCAATTATAATTTTAGTAATTGATATAATGATATACCATTTTATTCTTCTAACATTTATAAATTAACCTAGAAAATCACAAACGATCACCTTTGTAACTTAATAGATATCAATTAAATATGTAAATCGGCCTAGTATGCTCTAATGGGTATTAGTGAGATTAAAAGGGTGGGGTAGTGATACCAGAGCTAATCAGAATTGTGTTTAAAAAAAAGGACAAGTGCAAATTTCTCACCATCAATAGTCATTGAAAAAAAAATAGTTGAAATCATGTAATACTTTGGACGAGAATGTCTGAAATCGTGAAAAATTACTACAGACAATAAACCCTGAAAATACATCAGAAATTTTTACATAACACAATGAGTGCTACGTCAGTCACCGGCGACTGACACTGAAATTTCCTCTTACGCAGCATCATTCATCGGTGATTGACAGTCTAAAATATAATATAAAGCTAACAAAATATATTTCTTTAATAACTACTGAAAAATATTTAAAATTTACTCAGTATTTATTTGCAATAGGATTATATTTTCCTAATAATTACTCAGAATAATATATACATTTATATATTTTTTCAGTTTCAGTGTCAATGACCGTGGAACATAAACTTATCGTGTTAAATATAGATTGAAAAGATAATAATAAAACAAGAAAATTACCCTTTGGTAATAGTTAAATTTTAACTTTTTTAATTGTTATTTTTTTCTTGAAATTAAACTAAATCAAATTTCGAGAAAATAATCCACAAAAAGTTAACCACGAGGTTCGCTATACGACATTTTGCTGAGAGCTGTTACGAGGGTGGGGAGATAGAGTAGCAAGGTGGTCAACAAAGTTATTTTCTTTAGTGATATCAAAGGGGATCATATTCCCCCCAAATGTTAGGCCTTCTACAGTGTTGGAATGGTAATGCTGAAACACCACGCATTCATCTCCGTACAGTGTACGTCAGTTTCATCAATCATAGCTCCACCCATATCTAAATCGATATTTTAATGCACCCGCCCATTCACTTACACTGAACGGTCTTGGACTAATATTTTGGAAGCAACTTGTACGCAGAATTTTCAACTGTCTGGACGATTGGAACAAATAAAATGTCTTTTGTAAAATTTACAAAATATTATTAAAATAACAAAGGGAACTAAAGAAGACTTACTTAAATGTACAGAAATTTCATAATACTTTCAATACCTTCTCAAAAAGAATCTGTATTTCATTTTTTAAAGTTTTGCGTAGAATAAAGTTGAAGGAATTCAGAATTTCATAGAACAATAATACAAATGGGTCATAATAAAATGAGAAACTTACCCTTAATAAATTAATCACTTGATTTTTTTTTTAGTTAAACAAAATTAAATTTTGAGAAAATAATCCACAGAAATTGAATCACGAATTTCGCTATACGGCACTTAACTTAAAACTGCTACCAGGGTGAGAAGATAAATATTTGCAAAATGGTCAAGCGAATAATCTTTAATGACATCAAAGGGATTCGGATTTTCTAACTCTCCCTCCTAGAATATTGAGACAGTGACGCTCTATCACCACTCATTCGTCTCCGTCCGGTATACTTAGTTTCATACATCATAGCTCCACCTCTATACGGGTCGATATTTTAATGGACACGCCCATTCACTAATACTGAATGGTCCCTTGAGTATGATAAATATTTTGGAAGGAACTTGTATGCGTATTTTTAACTCTCTGGACATATGGGACAAATGAAATGCCTCTTGTATAAGTTAACCAGTATTATTAAAATAACAAAGGGAACTAAAGAAGGCTTCCTTAAATGTACAGAAATTTCATAATACTTTCAATACCTTCTCAAAAAGAATCTGTATTTTTTTTTTAAAGTTTTGCGTAGAATAAAGTTGAAGGAATTCAGAATTTCATAGAACAATAACACAAATGGGCCAAATATATATATATTACACTGTTGCTAGATTTTTAAAATTAACTGTCAATTAAAAAAAAAAAAAGTTTTTTTGTATGACTTATTGTGAATTTATCAATCTTCTAATTTGGCCGTGTGTTCCTGCTTACAATATTGCGCATTCCGCTTATTTATGTACACATAAAATATCAATTTTGATATATTATTGTTCAAAAGTTTTGAATAATTTTTTACATCGATGGGAAAAATTCTATTTTCTGTTATTATTATTATTCACACGATTTGACAAAATAAACAATTCGGTTTATTGCCTGAAAAAAAATAACTTTATGACTTTCTCCATTAGGATAAATAAAGTATAAATGTATAGTAATAGTATCCAAAAGATTTGAAAATATGCGATGCAGTTTTTGAATGAACAAAGAATGAAAAACGAATTACCAATGATAATCTGTGCTGAAAGTACTACAGGCAAAATATTAAAATGGTATGAATTCTTTGAGGAAGAAATGTATTTATTATATTTATTTTTCTAAAAGCACGGTCCGCTGTGGACTCAGTTTTCAGTCCTGGTTCCGTCTCATTTTTCGCTCGATATTAGGTCATTATATTAATTTTGTTCATGTTTATCTTAATACATATTTATCTTTAACTATTTACAAAAAAATATTAACATTTGAAATTCCATTAGAACTTCCACTGAAAATAATTTCGTAACAGATTCTTTTGCATTAGGTTGAAGCATTTTGTCTGTTTAGTGCTTCTATAAAATATGGTGAGAAAAAAAAAACGATACTCTGAAAAATAAAAAAAAATAAAAAAAACCAGAATAAGTGATATAGGATTGAACCTGTGAATTTTGTACTGCATAAACTTACCCAATTTTAACAAAAATAAATTATTTCGCTCATACCAGTAAATTTAAGAAATTATTTATTTAACCAAATAGTGTGCGTTTTTTGTAAGTGGTTTTATCATTTATGCATGAAATTAAATAACAAGTGAGCGCCTATACGGCGTTAAGTTCTTGTTGATTTATAAAAATTAGTCTAAATTTCTCACAGTTCTAATCTTATATGTAAAACTTTATGTATGATATGTAAAACTTTGTAAGTGGAATTTATCATGTATTTAGCTTAGGAATGAGAGGGTCTAAAAAATTCACCACGTCAATCTGCTTTCATTCAGATGAAACCGTTTACACACAACAACTACATTTGAATGAAGTAACTCCTACCCCCTACACATTGCTTAATATCTGAGTTTAGGAGAATGAACAGTATTTAAATGTAAATAAGAAGTTTAATGCATGGTAGGAAGATAAATAGTGTCATATGATTTTTAAAATGTAGAAAGGCAATTAGGGGATCGCGACTGCATGCAGCAACATGGTATTTGATTGATTATTGGATAGTCTTTTACGGAATTAATTATAAATGAATAATACTTGTAAATACTAAAAACCATAAAAGAAATCTATTTCAAAGAAAGTAAAATTTATTTCATATCTTGAATTTATTTCAGTATATGCAAAGCCAAAAGCAAAATTAAAAAAAATCTTAGTGAGAAAATTTTAGGAGTCTATAAAAATTTTAGTTAAAATTACTGCGAATTAAAACCATACTTTTGGTAGGAATCTTATATTTAAATATATATACCTACAAACAACGGTGTAGTTGTAAAAAAATGAAGGAAAAAAAAAACAATGTTATAAAATAAAAGTATTAATTATTACTATTCTTAATTATTTTTTTATTTATTTTATGTTTGAAATTTACGTAGGTAATTAAGGCTTTTTTTAAACCTAAATTATTCACTTTGTGGCATATATCAAATCACTTTTATTTTAAATGTATGTTTTTACATAGAAAAGGGCTGTTTGAAGACCTGAACTAGAGAGTTTCTGATAAACATAGAGATTCATTTTTACTCTTAATTACATGAAACAATTTTATACAAATTTACCCCCCCCCCCTCAAAAAAAAAAACTAATAAGACGTTTAATTGTTTAAAAAAAAAGATTTAAAAAAAGGAGAGTAATAAAAACAGTAATGTTGTAGAATAAAATAATTCATTATTAGTACTCGTAATTATTTTTTATTTATGTTATATTTGAAATTTATGTAGGCAATTAAGGATTTTTAAAACCTAAATTACTCACATTCTGATATACATTGAATCAGTTTTATTTCTAAACGCTTGAAACAATTTCATATTTTTGCATTTAAAAATAACTCCAGGAATATGTTATGTAAATTTATACTTTTGAATGGGGGTATATATATAGAACAATTTTGAGCTCTTCATACAAAAGTATTTCATAAATTTTAAATATTCATTAATAAGAAGTCACAAATTAATGTTTTGTCCTGATATGTTGAAATTAAAAATTGATTGTAATAATGATAAAGTCATTTAAATAAAATATGCAAGGTAAGAAATTCCATTTATCAATGCTTAAACAAAAATACTTAGCATTCATTATATTAAAAATTTTTCAAAGCAAATATTAAATTACAAACTATAGTGAATCATATAAACAAACAAGTTTTTATACTCACAAAATACAAGTATATTTAAGTAATTCATAAAAAAATTCTAGAAATTATATTTAAGATCCTAAGTGATATAATTAAAATATTAGAAATAAATAATTTGTATCCAACAAAATACTTTAAATACTTTTTTTTAAGAATTGAAAAGAAAATCGTTCATATAAAAACGAATTTCAGAACTTCATAACACAATTTTTTTTAAATATCCCTTCTAATGTCAAAAGGCATCTAATAATTTATTATTATTTGAGGTAATTTTATTCGAAGTTTTAAAATAAAATTATCAATAGACCTTTACAATGCATTGAATGTTTATCTCCATACTTACTAGCTCTAAAAATCAGAAATAAAATAATAGTAAAACGAATTCCTAAACTATGTCGTTTTACGTCGTCGATTTTTGAATAATTTGAAAATTCATTGGAGGAAAAAAAATCACTAGCGAAAATCAAGCAATATTTTAGACGAGAATGTCTGAAATCGGGAAAAATCTCTGCGGACAATAAACCCTGAAAATAAATCAGAAAATTTTACTTAAAACATTGAGTGCTTGACATGACACTGAACTTTCCGATCAGGAAGCATCATTCACCGGTGACAGACAGTCAAAAATATGATATAAAACTTAAAAAAAAATTACATTGTTTTAAGTAATTATAGAGAAATTATTTAAATTTTTCTTAACATTTATTTAGTGCAGGATTATACTTTCTTAATAATTACTTAAAACAATATATAGTAAATTTTTTCAGTTTCAGTGTCAGACACTGTGGCACTCAATGTGTTAAACACAGTCTTACCGAAAAGGTCAGATAAAGTGAGAAACTTATCCTTAATAAATTAGTCAATTGATATTTTTCTTTTTCAAATCAAACTAAATCAAATTTCGAGGTCATAATCCACAGAAATTGAATCACGAATTTCGCTATAAGACATTTTACTGAAAACTGGTACCATGGTACTTAAAACTGCTACCAGATATTTGCAAAGTGGTCAAGCGAATAATCTTCTTTAGTGACGTCAAAGGGGTTCGGATTCCTTAATTCTTCCTTTTAGAACAGGGCATGAAATTTCAGCTTAAAAAGTACTCGCCAAACTAAAATTTTTACTCGCCACTATTTTGCATTTATTGAGACAACAACCTTCAACCCCCCACACCTACGCAGTAAATGAAATATTTATGATAAATTCAATTTAAATTGACGACTGATAGAAGGAGGTGTCTGTTAAATCCAGAATTATTTATATTTATGAAAAATATGGGATATCTTTAAAATATTAACAGATGTAGAATGAAAAACTTTCTATTGACCAAATAAATAAATAAATAAATAAATAAAAATGCAGAAATTGATGAAACGAAACATATTTATGGCATACAGAAAAAAAAACATTAACTCAAAATAAGCTTGTCATAAGGTTTCAATGGTTACAGAAATATGTACCAATGATAAGTTCCTGTACTATCAGCACTTCATGTTTGTGTAGCGCCGTCTTTCTGCACTAAAATACTATTTATCAATTGCAGCTGTAGGGTCAAACTCTGCCATAGTGGGCCCGTTAACAGAAATTCGGAGCAAATCTTTCATTGTGTCAGTCATCAGAATGTTCCTGTTTGCTGTCTTGAGTCTGTTGTAACAGCTAAACCCTCTATCACAGGAAGCTGTGCTTACTGGTAAAACAGCACAAAATGTTGAGATCTGGACCAAATTGAGGAATCTTGCTGAACATTTTTCAGCGTAAACGTTCTCCAGCATCTCTTTCAGTGTCAGTGATTTGAACATAAATTTAAATTCTGCCCACTCTGCCAATACAATATCTACTTTTTCATTAAAGAGATTTGAGTTCAAATACAAAAAGAGCTTCTTTATTTCTTCTATCCCAAGTTCAAGATTTCTTTCTTTGTGAGGTCAACCCACAATGTCAAAAATATGCAAACATTCTAACACATCTGATGACATAGATTGCAGTCTTTCTGTAATGTATATCTTTGTATGTCTAATTAATGTCCCTCTTGAAATCTGAAACTCTTCCTCGCCATTTTCTATATTTGTCAGCTGCACATCCTTGATTATCTCTGAAATGGATAGTTTCTGTAAAAATTCTGTTCCTTTGGTCCAACAATATATTCGAGATCTGTTAGAACTGAGGTGCAATGTTCAATTTTTATTTTCAAAGATGAAATGAGAAGTTCCCACGGCTTAGAAAAGACATTTACCCACTTTTTACCAACATTACTGGAACGCACCAGCTGGGAAATTTCGCATTTTGCAAGACTTGTTTTACCATCATATAAAAGCCATTCAAAATGACTTAGCCATTCTTTGTTCAATTTTCTTTTAACTTGAAGTACTGTCTTGAAATCACTGCCACATTTCTTTTTCGCAAAACTTACTCGCCAACCTTTAATATCTACTCGCCAATGGCGAGCTGGCGAGTGGAAATTTCGCGCCCTGTTTTAGAATATTGATATGGTAATACTCTAACACCACTCATTCATCTCCGTACGGTATACTTCGGTTTCATACATCATAGCTCCACCCATATCCGAATCGATATTTTAATGTACACGCCCATTCACTAATACTGAACGGTCCTCGAGTGTGACAAATTGTTTGGAAGTAATTCGTATTCGAATTTTTAACTGATTTGCTGTATGAAACAAATGAAATGCATCTTGTATCAGTTACCCAATATTATTAAAATAACAAAGGGAACTAAAAAAGCCTTTTTTAAATGTGCGGAAATGTCGGAATACTTTCAGTACCTTCTCGAATACAATCTGTATTCCACTTTTAAAAGTTGTTATGGGAATTAAGTTGAAGGAATTCAGAATTTCATTGAACAATGAGACGAAAGGGAAAAAAAAGAAACTTAATTTTGTACTGCTGCTAGATTAAAAAAAAGTGTTTTTTTGTATGATACATAGCGTTTGGGCCGTAGCTAAGGGGGCACTATGGGCGGCTCACCCCCCCTAAAATATTTTGAGCCCCCCCCCCCCCCTGGAAAAAATTCCAAGATCATTCAATGAATTTCTGTTCCGAAAATTCAAATGAAATCCAGTTCAAAAATCTAAATTAGTTTTGAGACCTTTTCACAGTTTTGCAGAGTTACTAAATTGTATCTAAAATAAGTGTTTCAACACTTCCTCATCCTATTTGTAGATATGAAGCTAACATGATGTTTAATTTTGCACCAGATATATATATACAAAACTTTCATCATCCTATACTTTTCATAGCATAAAATGAAGTTATTATAACAGTTTAATAAGAAACAGAGTACCTACAATGTGAATATGCACTCATTTATTTTTCTGTGTCAAAGAGAGAGAGAGAGAGAGAAAGAAAATTATGAGCCCCCCCCCCCCTACAGTCTCTTGAACCCTCCCCCCTATTCTTCACTCTTAGCTATGGCCCTGCATAACGTATTTATCAATCATCTCATTTGGCCTTGTGTTTCTGCTTACAATATTCCGCTTTCCGCTTGTTTATGTACTTAAAGAAATTTAAAATTTGACATTTGATTATTCATAAATTTTTAATAATTATTTGTATAAATGTGGACAATTCTAGTTTCTGTTATAATTATTATTAACTAGATTATCAAAAATAGATAATTTGGTTTATTGCCTAAAAAATAGTTTAACGTTATGCCTTTTACTATTAGGATAAATAAAAGTAACATTAAAAAGATTACAAACTGCGCGATGCAATTTTTGAATGAATAAAGATAATCAATATAATTACCAGTGATAATTAGTACCGAAAGTACTGCAGGTAAAATACTAAAACGGTATGCACTCTTTTATTGTCTGATACTCTTTTAATATATTTCTTACACTTATTTTTGTAATTTTTGTTTAGAGGCTAAAGGTCAATTTTGAAATGGGAGACTATTTTCAGGTGCCTAAAGAAATATGTCCCCTTTTATCAACACGTTCCTTCAAGCATTTACAAGGAACACATAAATTAACATCTGAATTTACTTTATTAATTGTTAAAGTGGCATGTATATTAAGACGGACATAAACACAGTCAGTACAATAGAGCAACGGTACGCTATGGACCCAGGTTCGAATCCTAGCACCGGCTAATCTTTCACTCGGTGTTGGGTTATTGTATTAATTGTGATCATGTCTATCTTAATACATATTTATCTTTAATAATTTACAAAGTATTGAACATTTGAAATTACTTTAGATCTTCCACTAAAAATAATTTCGTAACTAATTTTTTTTTTTTTTTTTTTTTTTTTTTTTTTTTGCATTAGGTAGAAAGATATTGTCTGTTTAGTTTATTCTCTGAAAAATAGTGCTTAAGATATCAGTACTCTTTAAAAAATAAGAATAAATGGTACGGGATTGAATTTGTGAATTTTGTACTGCATGAAACTGACATTAAAATAACAAATATAAAATAATTCACTCACGCCAGTAAAATTAAAGGATTCTTTTTATATGATATTATATTAGTCTTTTGACCAACAGTCTCTCCCAAACTTTATGTTACACAACAGGGGAACGCCTGTATGGCATTAAGTTCTCCTTGTTCATATTTTTAAAAATAAATTAGTAAGTATTCATTAAATCCTTTAGGGTCATGGTCGCATAAAATTGCACAACGCAAAATGATAAACAAACTGAAACTCCTCCCATACTATTAAGCGAACATCATCTACTGGTAAAAATCCTTTAAAAATACGTTCTGCAGGGCTCTTTAAATTAATTAAAAATTTCTTTTTGCTTTAACGAAATGAAAACATTCTTCAATATGTTCTTAAAATAATTATAATATTTTCTTTTTGTGACTACCCATAACGTTTTCATTTTATGATATGCCATCATAAGTTAGTAAATTTATAATAATTTTTTAAGTAAAGTTAATAATAATAAAAGAGAAAGAGGGAGGGATATATTTTAGTACGTACTAAATATTTAATTTATATGTTTTAACATTGAAGTTCTGCTTTGTATCTTAAAGAATTTTATTTTCATTCTAATATTATCAATTACTTTCAAATATCTTTATCCAAGTCTTACTTAATTATTTGAATGATTTTTATAAATAAAATAGATTTATACAAAAGTATTTATGAAAGAATTATCTTAACCATTTTTAATAATTTACCTGAGAAAATAAACTATCTTTCATGCAAATAAATAAATAAATAAAACCCCACAAAAATGTACAACTTTTTAAATTTATTTCTGATAAATGAATTTAAATGCGAATTAGATTTAAAATAATAATAATACATTTTTATATTTGGACTTTAAAAATAGTAAAAAGGTTTGTTTTTAAATATGTTTCAAATTTTTAATTCAAATTTAGTTTAGCACAAAATTTAAATAACGCTTAGCCAAAAGTATTGTAAAGTAACTGATTGCTAAAAGTATTAATGTCTGAGAAAAATCCATGCTTAATTAGTATTATTATTTAGGAATTCAAAGAAGAGATTTATTTTATTCATTATTTTTGCATTTCATAAAAAAAAAGAAAAGCTTAATTGAAAAAACCCCAGAAAGTTTATTTTCATTCTAATATTATCAATTACATTTAAATAAATCTTACTTAATTATTTGAATGATTTTTATAAATAAAACAGACAGATTTGTGCAAACGTATTTATAAAAGAATTATCTTAGCCATTTTTAATAATTTACCAGAGATAATAAATTAATTTTCATGCATAAAACAACTAAAAAAACTTATGTAACTTATTTTTGATAAAGGTAATGCAAGTTAAATAAATAAAAAAATATTCTTATACAGTCAGTATCGGCTATATTGTCACCCGTGCGGTCCTAAAAAATATGACCTTATAAGCGGGGTGACCTTATATGCGGTGTAAACAGGAATTTTACTTCAGGCAATAAAATATTATTAATAAGTTAATTAAATTAGTTAAATAATGTATAAATAAGCTATGAAGTATATAAAAGTTATAAGCAAAAAATTGCTTTTCATTTAAATTTTCAAATTGATGAGTATACTCGTAGTGCCAAAAACTCGTAGTAGTAAATATCTTTTTTTGCAGGTTCGTTTTTAATGTAATTGTTAAAACTACTTTTTCTTAATTGCTCCTCTGTGCATTTGGGATTAGTAAAAACTATCTGAGAATATTAAATAGTTTAAAAGCTTCTGCTCGTGTTATCCCTCCAACTTCATACTCACTGTGATTATCATCGTTTCCATTAGTGTTTATATTTAAGACATCGGAAACGATTTCAAATATAGAAGCTTCAGCATGGCCTTTATCCATGTCACGTTACCTGCGAGTATCTAGAAAAGAAACAGCAATATGCATGAAAAATATTTTAACACAACTTCTTCTTCGTCCAATAAGCAAACTTTTTCGGAGAATAAACAACAAGAAAGGTGTAAGTGTTACCCTTAAAGCTGTATCACACAGATAAAGATTTTTCGGCAAACATTTTGCAAAACAGGATCGTTCATTTTGCAGCGTGTTAGGTAAACAGGTTTTTCAAACTTCTCGCGGGGTTATTTAATTTCTCGCTCCGCTCCTATTGGTCAGTTGACCAGCGCTGAATTAATAGCCAACATTTTCTGTGCAATGCGGGAAACGCTCGGTAAACGAAATTACCGAACAGATTCTCCCTATATCAAAGGCACGGAACATTTTGCTGGCTGTAATCTTGTGTAGGGAAAAAAGTTCTGCGAAAGAGGTCCGTGTGATGACGCTATTAGATGAGAAATTGAATGAAGTCTATGGTGTTACCCTCGCGGGTAAAGCTCATTAGTAACAATCTTATCGTTAACAACTGTTTATGTCAGTTCCTCTTATATTGATCAAGTGCATTCAATAATTTTTGTGCAAATTCAAATAAGGGTACATCATAACCATCGTCATCTACATCATTATCCTCGTCCCACATCATAACATCTTTCTGATAACCCTAAAACGTTATTCAATGTCGAGTCTTTGCAAAATCTGCTTCCATGCTTTCAATTTTCAAAGTTTTCTATCAATTTCTTTCTTTCTTTTTTTTTTTTTTTTTTTCACTATTGTCAAATTTTTCCTTTTGCTGACATATTTTATTCACAAATAAATGACAATTAACAAATAAACGAACACTTTATTCGCAACGACAAATAAAGTAAAATACAAAAAAAAAAAAAAGTATGACATTTTTTTGCATGGATTTAACTTTTCTTTAAGCTTTATGACCATATATCCGAGAGAAGCCATTAGAAACTGACAATATAAGCGGTGTATTTTAACACATAATACCTATTCTGTCAGTACGGACTTACGAAAAGTGACTTTATAAGCGGGGTGACCTTATAAGCGGGTGACCATATATCCGCTACTGACTGTATTTGGACTTAAAAAGTAGTAAAAAGGCTTGCTTTTAAATATATTTAAAAATTTATATTCAAATTTAATGTCGTACAAAATATAAATGACACTTAGCTAAAAGTATTGTAAAGTAACCGATTGTTAAAATTATTAGAAAGTAAGTATTATATATTTTTTATCTCTCTTCTTTTTCTTTTATAAGGTATAAATTACTATGAAAAATAAGATCCATATCGGTTCTCGAAAATGAAGTTTTCTTGCTCATTAACAAGATGCAAAAACAATAAATTGAAAAAAAGGTATTATTTGAATTCTTAAGCATATAAATGAAATATTTAATTTTAAAGTACATTTCCTCTCTCTCTCTCTTTTAATTTCAAAGAATTTTTATGTAAATTCACTATCTTATGATGTCATGTTATAAAATGAAAATTTTATGGGTAGTCACAGAAATAACTATATTGTTATCATTATTATTATTTTTAGTATACTATGAAAAATGCTTTTAATGAATTACTAAGAGGAAAAAAGAAATGCAAAACTAATTTGGATTTAACTTTTAACAAGATTTAACAAAAACCTTCTTACTACTTTTTTAAGCCCAAATATAAGAGTGTATGAAGACTTTTTATGTAACACACTCTTAAATAATTATAAAGAAAAAAAAAAGTTTAGGAACTTGTGCATTTTTGTTGTTGTTTTTCACATTAAAAAAAAAAACCATTTACATAACTAAACAAGGTTGTGATAAAGGTACAGTCGACTCTCGTTAATTCGAACTCGTCGGGACCACAAGAAATGTTCGAATTATCCGAAGTTCGAATTATGGAAAGCATGAAATGGAAACATGCTTAATATGGTAATATTACAAAGAAATTAATGTTACAGTATTTTTTTAATTTATTTCGTCTGTTATCATTAAAATATGACTTAATATTAAATTAGAATGTATAAATAAATAAGTAAATTAAAACATTAGAAACAAGCACAATGGAAGAAAATTTTAAAACGTCACTTATGGACAGACGGTGCACTAAGAAGGTGGATATCAAATGCATTGGATTATATGTATACTCGTTCGGAACAATTTTCACAAAAATCAAAGGAAGAAAGTTATTCAAATGATCTGAAATCCGTGAGAAAATAAATTAAAAATCGGAATTCTCGTTAGTTCGAATTAAACGAAGTCAAGAGTAAATGAGTTCGAATTAATGAAAATTTTTAACGTTATTCTGCCTTTGAAAATTTCGGGACTTCATGTTTAGTTCGAATTAAGCGAAAATTCGAATTATCCGATTTCGAATTAACGAGAGTCGACTGTATTTGAAATTAACTGTCAGCTAAAATTATTAGAAAGTTTTTGTTATTATTTTTTTCTATCCATCTCTTTTTTATTAAATATAAATTCAAAATATCAGAAATTGAGTTCACAACGTCCATATCGACACTATTTTCTAAAAAATCTACTTAAGAAAAAAAAAAAAAAAAAAAAAAAAAAGGCGGGGAAATGAGTGTGATTAACTAGTTATTGAACAACAACAACTGCTAGTTTCACGCATTTCCGACAAAATTAAATTGAAAATGATGTCATAAAATGGGCCTTTTAAATTGAAAAACAGCCTTATCAAGATAAAAAACTAATGAGTAAAAAAAATGTTTCTTAAGTAATAAAAATAATTAAATATGATTTATCTATGAATAGTCGTAATTTTTTTCAATTTACTGCATGACGTCATACACTAGTAAATCTGAAATAACTTCTCTTTAAAGTAAAATAAATAAATAAATAAAAGTAATAAATGACAAATAAATAAAACCTGTTAATAATAACAGATGCTAGTTCTAAATCAAGATACACATATATTCTTAAATGAAACTACAAAGCTAAATATGTTATTATTTTAGGACTAATCAGTAGATAGCTTTCGTTTCTAGTGTGGGAGGAGCCTGGAGTTTGTATATCCTGGAGCATTGTGCGATTTAGAGCTCACCCACAACTACACCATTAAGGCTCCAGTCCTCGCTCCAGGAAACGCTCGCGAGCTAACGCTATTCCTATTGGGAAGCATTTTTCTGATAACTCTTTTGCATTTTGACATTTTTGAAATTTTTTTTTTTTTTTTTTTTTTTTTTTTTGCTTTGGATAGCCGAGGTGCATGCCGACAGCGCGCCTTTTTTACTTTTTCGATTTTGGTTGCAGATATTTTTTTAAAAGTACTTCCAGTTTCGAAACCGGTTTTGAAAGTGAAACTAACTTTATATAAAATATCTAGTAAAAAACGTGTGCTGTTTTCATGCACTTCAGCTATCCACTGCAAAAAAAAAAAAAAAAAAAAAAAAATTCAAAGATGTCAAAAATGCGAAAGAGTTGTTAGAAAAATGCTTCCCCATAGGAATAGCATTAGCTCGCGAGTGTTTCCTCGGCCTGGGACAGGGGCCTTAACATTATTCGCTAGATATCACTTAGATGTTATTTTAAAGGAAAAACAGCTGCGCGGAACAGATGCGCAAACGTTGATCCCAGAAGATCAAAATGTAAAAATGTAATCGCTAGACCTGTGGTTAAATTTGAACTTTACTACATATAAATTTAACGAGGAGGACTTAGTACCACTAGAGGCGCTCACTCGTTGTTTAAAGTGAGTCAATGAAATGTACTCCATATTCTAATGAAATATATTTAAACTAAATAAATCTTTATTATATAATTAAGGTGGTGTGAGAGAAATATATGTTGACTTTTTATCTTAAAGGGTCTCAGAACTCTTAAAGATGCAAGATACAATAAATAACATGTTTATATTTTTTAAATACTTTTTTCAACTCCTAAATGCTTTTCTGTGTTACAGTACCCCCTCGTTATATCGCGCCTCGATATATCGCGCATTCGGTTATATCGCGCATTCGGTTATATCGCGCATTCGGCTATATCGCGCATGTTCTATGTCTCCAAACTTTTTTTCTGTTTTTTTTCCTTCGATAATTCTTCTGCGAAAAATAATTTAAAGTGCTAAGTAATAAATCATGCAAAGTGGAAAAAAGCCTGAAATGAAATAATAAGAGACAGGGGTGTGGGGGGGGGGAAGAGGTAGAGGGTGAAAAGAAAGCAGATGGATAAATCGCATCCCATTGGCTGGGCCATAATGTAATTTCTTATCTTTGCTGTCACTTCAATGGTAGGAATCTGGACAAGTGTTGTGAAATTAGGGATTTTGTCCGCATTTTGGGGAAAAGCCTGGGGATTTTTTTTATTATTATTATTTCAGTTGAGTTTTCACCAAGTTCATTTGTTAGTTCGGAGCCCTTCTCGAATTATCATGTCTGCTAAACGAGTCGGTCTGCCTCTAAAAGTAAAAATGGACGCGATTAAAAGAATTAAAAAAGGTGCAACGCAAATTTTGATTGCTAATGAGCTAGGCGTTGGAGCTTCTACTGTAAGAGTGTGGCTAAAAGAAGAATCCAAATTAAGAAAATTTGTAGAAAACGTGGATCAAACTGAAGGACTAAATAGAAAAAGAGCTCGAATGGCAAATGACGATGAGCTAGACAAGGCATTAATCTTATGGTTCAAAGAACAACGTGCACTGGGAGTTCCTTTATCAGGTCCCATCATAAAAGAGAAAGCGAAAATCTTGGCGAAAAAGCTAAAGCCGTATGAAGAAATTGATTTTGAAGCGAGCGATAGATGGTTTTGGCGGTGGCAAAAGCGGCATGGCATTGGACAGAGTGTAATTCGCGGAGAAAAGCGATCAGCTGACGAAGAAACTGCTTTGAAATTTCCTGCTGAACAGAAGAAAAAACTGGATGATTTAGGTTTAAAAGACGAACAGATATACAATGCCGACGAAGCTGCACTTTACTGGAAGATGTTGCCAAACAGAACACAAGATTATAAGAATAGTTCGATGAATTGTGGATACAAAAAACAAAAGGACAGGGTGACACTCCATTTTGCAGCAAATAAAGAGGGAAGTCATAAGTTAAAGCCGTTCCTTGTGGGTAAGAGCAAAAATTCTAGAGTTTTAAAGAATGTAAATAGGAAAAATCTGCACTGATATACGAAAGCTCCAGAAATGCTTGGATGACACAATCCTTATTTAAGAAATGGTTTTTCGATAATTTTATCCCATCAGTTCGTGGTTTTCTCAGAGATAAGGGTTTAGAAGAAAAGGCTGTGCTCTTAATAGATCAATGCCGAGCTCATCCCAGTGGAGAAGAACTTATGTCATCGGATAAAAATATTAAAGCTATGTTTTTGCCGCAAAACACAACAAGTCTTCTTCAACAAATGGACCAAGGAATAATTGCTGCGTTCAAAAAAAACTATCGACGGGAGTTATTGAGAAATCTGTTGTTCGTAGAAGAACGGCCAGTGCCTGAGGCTCTAAAAAATGTGAGCTTAAAAGATGTCATGTACATCTCTGAAAAAGCGTGGTCCGCTGTTAGGTCCGAAACCATTTCCAAATGCTGGTCGAAAGTTTTAAACAATGTCGAACTCGATGCTAATGAAGAAGATTATATAGATATTCTAGTTCAACAATCCAAGTCACTGGGTTTGAATGTAAACGAAAATGATTTGAAAACTTGGATAAATGTAGAAGATGACGAACCGATATGTGAAACTCTTACAGATGAGCAGATCATAGCTGATGTACGAGATCATAAAGACGACGAAGATCCTAAAGACGCAGACAGTAATGATGATGAAGAAGAAGAAACGACACCTGTTTCCATGAAGGAAGCCGTTGTTATGCTTGAGAAAGCATACATTGCATTTGAAAGATGCAACTCCACTCATATAAATGAAATGCAATTGATTAATTTTCGCTCACTGATATTTTCTGGAAAACAAGTTGTTTCAGAAAAATCTAAGCAGACGACTTTAGATTCCTTGTTCAGCAGAAAATGAAAAATGTGAATACACATGTGTAATCGTACATAAAATAAAAAAAGGGTAAATGGAATTTCTCTGTCTTCATTATAAGATATTTTTTACTTGCTATTATTTTACTTACTATTACTCTATTTACTATTTTTATTACTGTACTTAAATTACTAATTTTATTTTTAAGACTTATGCTCGTAAAAGATGTAAAATTTGTACTAAATCACCCGCTCCCCCGGATATATCGCGCATTTTTCCTGTCTCCCGAAAAGCGCGATATAACTAGGGGCTACTGTATTTCTATGTGCTTCAGTGCTGCCATCTCTTAGCGATTTAATGAGTATACAGAGGCATAAAGCAATTGTTTAATGGTTTTGCAATTATTTTGCCTTCAATCGTAATATCTAACATTAATAATTTAAGAATGAAATAAATGATAATTTTAGCCTTTTAAAATTAACTGTCTATGAATGCAGTTATTAAAAGTTGTTCTGTAAAGTCAGTTAAGTAACGAAATAGAGCGCTTCAAACGATAAAAGTTGATAACAACGGAAATTTAAAGTAAATCTTGTACATATTGACCCATGACTGCTTTTTTAAAAGTTCTAAACAGGACTGGTGGGGTTATATAACACCAAAAATTATCCTGTTTGATAATTTTGATTTTTATTGCATCCCCATCAGTGGCCGCGAGGTTCTGACCTTCAAACTGGTAGACGGCAGGTACTGGGTTCGAACCCAATCGCGGCCGCCGGCCTAACCGTTCGGAACTTTCGTCGTTTTCTTCGTACCTTGCGTGAATACGGGTTAGGTTCCCTTAGAAAGACCCCCACGGAGGGCACTCTGTCCCCTGGGACTGTATCCCACAGTGTAGATAATTGGCCGACAAAAAAAAGCCAAACCAAACCAACCCTGAACTTACCAAGTGTTTTTTGCACACAGTTAAATATGTCAAGATCACACAATACAACAACCCCCCCAAAAAAGTGTAATTTAACAGATTACAGCGAGTGTTTCGAAAATATTATTTTCAAAGATTTTAATTTTAGACTTATAAATGATTTCTATATTTAAATAATAATAATAATAATAATAACATTATTTATATGATGATCAAAATGTAGCTTACGTAATAACAGAGTCATATTAATATGCCTGGACTTTTAGAGACACGTTAATGTTCCTGGACCAATCATAAACAAATACTAAATGAAATTTCAGTTTAACAATTTTCGGTACTGCAAATTTTAAAAATTCTGAACATCGCACATTTTCAATTTTTGCACCGTCGTATAAAGAAAAAAAATTACGTTTATATGCAACTTGTATCTAAATTTGTTTTTGAGTTATTATTATTATTTTGTATTTTTTAATACATTTTTGTGATCGTTGCAACAGAAGTATTCGATTTTTGCACATTAAACGTGGTCCAATCACAAAACGAATGAAATAAAAACCAGAAATATTTCATTTCTAGACATTCAGTATGGACCAATCAGAAAACGAAAAAATAAATCAACTTTATTGCGGGATTCAACCAATAAAACGATTACGATATACTTCAGATTTCCTATTCTCTATAGAGTTTTGCTTTGGTTTTGTTTATGCCGGCCAATTAGCTACACTATGGGATATAGGCCCTAATAGGTGGGATGCCTCCGTGGGGGTCTTTCTAACGGAGCCTAACCCGTATTTACGCCAGGAAATCCAAGGTTCGAAGAAAACCACGGAAAACTCCGAACGGTTAGTCAGACGGTCGCGATTGGGTTCGAACCCAGCACCTACCGTCTACTAGTTTCGAGGTCAAAAGGTCGCGGCCACTGGTGGGGCCCAATTCTTTACAGAAAACAACAAGTATAGTAAGAAATTTGACTATTAAATTTGAATAGTAGAGATTTCAAAAGAAGCTAAATAAAAAAACTTTAATAATATATAATTAAAATTGCCTTAGAATTCCAATCATGTTAAATATTCGTTATCAAAAGTAGCTTTTTTGAACGAAAATAAAACGACAAGCGAATAGTTCGGAATTCTGCTGAACAGAGCCCTGATAGAAATAACATTTTGGCGGCTCAGCGGTTTTTAAAGAGTTAGAAATGTATTTGAATCGAATCAAGAGTCATTCATATAATATTAATAAAAGTTAAATAATTTTCTTCTTGCTTTATACCGAGTATTGGAAAATACCAATCGTTTCTCTTTGTATTCTACATATTTTTTTATGTTACAAAAATGATCAAAATTCTATTTCGGAAAATGTTTAATACATCTTTTGTGCTATGACAGATTTCCTTTCTACTTTCGTACTGCTAAAATATTTTATTCGATTTCCACTCGAATTGATTGAACTAATATTACAAACAATTCTGCATTCGAGTTTTTTAATATTAAAATATTGTATTTGAATATATTTATACATACTTATTTTTATTATTATTAATTACTTTTTTTTCTGATACATTGGGATTTCTCAAGCTGATACCGCGAACCACAAGGTTTCATACACGTTCTTTTAGAAAAAAACAGCCTTTTTTAATTATAAGAAGTTTATGATTACATAACATGAAAATTATCTTCCGGAATTTCTGGTTCCAAACGACTTCAATCTAAAAACTTTGAACCTGTACCATAGAAATAAAAATCATTTAAAAATGCTTTTAATAGAAGGCAACACCAAACTGATATTAATACTTTATGAAAAAGTTATGTACTAAAAAGATTAGGAAAGATAGTAATTTCTAATGCTGATTTTTTTTTCTACCTCTTCTGTTTATAATTTAAAATATTCTAGAAATATGCCTAATCAAATTTAGTTATTAATTTTAGTAAATAATTGCCTTTTTTCTGAATGTATGTCATTAATAAACTGATTTTTCTAAATAGCTTTTTATAAAAGTATCACCGATATTATTTTTTAAAAGTTAAAAAGATTTTTTTAATACAATTTCATTCACAAAATGTTAATTTTGAAAGAGGTAAAAACGAAAAAAGAAACTAACAATATAAAGATTAAATGACGGATTTATGTCACAAATTATTTCTGATATTCATTCCCACGGAGGGCAATCCCCCCCCCCTCTTAGAGCCATATCTCAAGTGTAGATAACATAAGCACAAAACTAAATATTTCTGATATTCATGCAATTTGCAATAGATGGCAGCCTCAAAAATCTTTTACAAGCAGCAAAGTAACACAGGTACCTGTTGATTCGTATTGTTTGTAACTTCACTGTCATATTTTAACAAAAGATCCATTTTTTTGTTTAACCCTTTTCGGCGCACTAATCTTTAAAGTTAGGATTTAAAGAAAAATAAAATTAGGCAATCTATTTAGGCCTAGAGGGGTACACAGGTATTGTTTTGTAAAGATTGCACTAACCATTTTAATTATACAACTGTTGCCGACTCACACGTGGTAATTTCCCATAAATAAACATTGATAAGCGCAGTGAGAAGAGCATTGCTGTGAAGCGCGTATTACAGTAAAACATTTTACCTATTATTTAAAAACAGTAGAGTTTGATCTCTGTGGTGCTGCCATCTAGAACTCGTAAGAAAGATTTAAAGTACCCTTTAGAGTAGTTTTTGAAATATTCACGGCGTTTTTGTGTCTATAAACAGGGGGAAATTTAGGTGTTGCCGACCTGGCAACACTGCGCGTTAAGAGATTAACTGCTCAAAAGCACTCTTAAACAAGGTCTATTAGTACCTTTTATTTAAATTTCTTTCTATTTTAGGCATACTTTTCGTGGTTAAATTGCGTGTGGTCGCATGTAATTTGCTAGTTTTATGAATGGAATTTATTTTTATAAAGTATATACCTTCAATTAACAATATCTATTCCATTTAAATGAAAAACTTCTAGAACTGGTTTAATGCATGCGATTCCTTCAATACTGCTTTTACTTTAACATTAAAGAAAAAACTTTGCTTGGTGCTGCCGTCTATAACCAATATGTATTAATAGACATTACCATAACCGACTATATACTACCAGCCGAGCCATTTCGCGAAAAACCGCCGAAAAATTGAAGCTTCAAACCCTGAACCATTTCTTTGTACCACGTGTAAGTCCACGTGACGTAAACCTGCCCAAGTTAGCATTGAATAAGCTGCTTTCTGTACTGTGCACATTGTTTGCACACGTGGTCATTGTTTTGGTTCAGGATTTGCACGATTGGTCAGATTAACTTGTGCAAAGTATCAGAGTCCTCTGGCGGGAGACTTCATACATTAATCTCAAATAGGCCTTTAGAATCTAGTGGGCCATGGCCATTACTGATTTTTCTAATGTGGAAGTCTTTTAACTTCTGCCAGAAAATCCTGCCCATTGCACATTAAGAAACATAATCTTCAATTTATTCTATCCGAAAAGGCAAACCATAAATACTAAAATAACGCTATCTTAATCGGCCATGTAGCGTGTTTTTTTTTCTTTTTTTTTTTTTTTTTTTTTTTTTTTTTTTTTTTTTTTTTTCACCGAATTATGTTTTCGCACCGTTAAATAAACCAAGATCACACAACACAAGTACTAGAAAAAAAATGAAATAAAATAAGAAATTTGAATAATAAAAATTTCAAAAGAAACCAAATCAAACATTTTAATGATATAAAATTCAAAATTGCCGCAAAATTCTAATGAAGTTAAGTATTTGTTATCAAATGTTGAATTTTTTGAACGAAAATGCAACGAAAAGATATAGACCATGAAGCTAATAGTTTGTATTTCTGATGATAGACCACTGGAAGAAATAACATTTTTGGGCTCTACAGTTTTTAAACAGTTAGAAAGATATTAGAATGCAATCAAGGGCCATACATATAATAATAATAATAAAAGTAATATTTTCTTCTTTCTTTATACCGAGAATTGAAGAATACCTACCGTTTCTCTTTCTATTTTAAATATTTTTTGGTATTAAAAAAAATAATCAAAATTCCATTAGGAAATGTTTTTGAAGATTTTATATGATCTAGATATTATATGCTACTGTAATTTTTACAAAATGATTGAAATAACAGTGACATTCAAATATATTATTAATGTATACATAATCAAAAAATTAAAAAAAAACTTGCAGATTCTGCATTCTAATCGGGACCAAAAAATAAAGTGTCTCTGTTATGAATTATTACTAGCTAATAATGTTTAAAAAATAACCTTATTCAGTTCTAAACATACATACACGTAAAGTTTCGATTTCTACAAATTGTCCAAAAGTTCCAGTACAGAGTTGTCCAAAACAAATGATTATTGTTTGAGCTATATCTAAGGGGATTGGGGAAAAAAAAAAAAAAAAGATTTCTATGTAAAATGTTAATTATATATTTAGATAACCGTATTTATTTATGAGAATTATACATTGAAAACTAATAAGCGTACACACATATTATAGGTATTTAAAGAAAACCTTCAATTTTAATTCTACTGAACTTCCACTATTATATAAATACAAATGAACCAGTAACTGGTAATAGCGATATGTGAAAGATAAGGCTTAAGATAAAAACTTAAATCACTATAGTTCTAGAATTAAAAAAAAATTTAATTATTACTTTTATTATGTATAAAAAATATTTATTACATTTTATTAAAATGAATTACAATTTAATATTGTTAAATTTAATTGTAATTAAAATTTAATTTAATTATCTAATTGACAATTAGAAAACAGCAAAGCTATCTTTATAAAACGGAATATTACTTTTCGGAAATTTTGGTAGATATTTCGAATAAATTTTTGGTTTGGTATATTTTATATCGGCCGATTATCTACACGTGGGATAAAGGCCCGAAAGGGGTGGGATGCCTTCCGTGGGGGCCCTTTTAAGGGAACATAACCCGTATTTACGCAAGGAAATCCAAGGTTCAAAGAAAACCACGGAAAACTCCAAACGGTTAGGCCGATGGCCGCGACTGGATTCGAACCATCACCTGCCGTCAACCAGTGGAGATTTAATTTGTTTTGGTTTATTTTGTGTCGGCTGATTATCTACTCGAGGGTTATAGGCCCAGGTGGAGGAGTGCCCTTCGTGGGGGTCTTTCTAAGGTAATCTAACCCGTATGTACGCAAGGTTCGAAGAAAACTATGAAAACGCCGAACGGTTAGGCCGACGGCCGCGATTGGGGGTCCCCATCCAGCACCTACCCTCTACCAGTTGAGAGGTCAGAACCTCTCTGCCACTAGTGGAGTTTTCGAATAAAGGGATTCCCTGTATTGACACTAGTCGAAAAATTCCTGTATTACATTAATGCCTAAATATACAATGTTTGATGTTGTCATCTATTGCATTTTTTATGAATATTAAATATTTTCAATACACGAATCAATTATTTATTTATTTTTAAACTAACTTTCTCCCCGATTAATATTGCATACAAAATAACGTAAAATAATAATAATAATAATAATAATAATAATAATAATAATAATAATAATAATAATAATAATAATAATAATAATAATAATAATAATAATAATAATAAATTTGTCCTTAAATACATCTTAAATGCAGTTCAGAAAAAAGTCAGTTTATAAACGAAAGAAGACTTCAGAGAGAGAGAGAGAAAGAAGTTTCTAAAGACTAAAATTAAGAATTAATGTGGAACATGACGTTTTTTAGCAGTATTTTAAATAATAAAAAGAGAAAAATTGGCATTAAAAATTAGTCTCTTTTATAATCCGCTTAGCATTTTATTTTCCTGAAAGTACAGAAGACTCCCTTAAATCCGCACAGCTTGGGACCAGAGGTTTTGCGGATTTTAGAATTTTGTGGATTTCTGGTCATTGCTTTGTTTACATTTTTTTTTTTTTGAATGTAATTAATAATGAAATCAAAAGTATAATGAATGCATACAATATACTAAAATATTAAAATAAGTAATAAACTAAAATAATAAAAATTTAGATAATTTTTAAAATGATTAAAATAATAAAAGGAAAGATCAAATTAATAATCAATAATGTACAGTTAAATATTCATTATAAAAGAGAAAATGTGTTTTTCCTAAATTATTCAATGAAACTTGCCTCATAAAGGTACATACCTACTTCACATTAGGATCATAAAATAATGAAACTTTATTTCCGGTTTCGCCAGACTTAACCAAAAAAATATAACCATAAATATATTTAGTAAGATTGTAATTACCAACGATATTAGCAATATCTTTATCTTTTCAGAAATAAATTATTCTTTCTTCATGAAAAAACATGAATTCAATAACCTTAACAAAAATTATAAATTAAAAAATTTATGGAATCGATATAAAACTGAAAAAATCAATTTTTGCACCTACATCTGAACTGAATGTTTAATTGTTTACATCCGTAAAATATGTGCGGATTTTAGAGAGTTGTGGATTTTAGGAGTGCGGATTTGAGGGAGTCTACTGTAGTAAGATTAATATGGTGCTGCCATCTGTTGTCAACACACTTAAATAGAGCTGATTAATTTCTCTAAAGAAGACAAATTTTTTGTCTCTCTTCAGTGTAACAGTTGAATTTTTTTGGTATGTAAAATCGTTTTCTCCACATTTTTCGAAAAGTAATTTCCCACTTATTTAATCACAAACTTTTTATACTTAAATAAGTCTAATTTTTCTGTACTAAAATGATGGTTGGTCCGCGAGCATTCATTTATTTTTTTTTTTATTTTTTGTGAACTTATTTCTCTTACAGTTACATTTTTAAACAGATGACTGCTTTATTGAATAAAAAAATTTCAAATGCAGCATTCAACTTAACACAAAAATTAAGTGTAGAACTTTTAATAATAATAATAATAATAATAATAATAATAATAATAATAATAATAATAATAATAATAATAATAATAATAATAATAATAATAATCCGATTCAGTTCAAATGCAATTGGAATTAAACATTTTAGCAATATTAATGCAAACTGTGGTATAAAACAACTCTCTGTCAATCATTTGTTACACGAAAAATTATTTGTGAATATGTTTTCCCTAAAACTAAAAAAGTAAAGAAAAATTAAAAGAAAAATTAGTCTTTCCAGTATTTTATATAAAGAAAGTGTTCGGGGGTATTACATGCGATTCGCAATTTTTATAGACAGAGATGATGCGAAGATTTTTATTTATTTGCATTATTAAAAAACAACATAAGCTAAAATTAGTATGAACAATACAATTATATTTGTGAAGGCCAAATATCAGCACGAGGGATATAGGCCCTATTCGGGGGGGGGGGGATATTGTTGAATTAGAACAGCTTTTTTGAAAAATATAATTTAACAAATGACAACAACAACTTGGTTTGATTTATGACGTCATGTGAGATATAGGCCTGAAAGGGGTGTGAGTTCCCTCCTAAGGGTCTTTCTAAGGGGACCTACCCCGTATTCACGGAAGGAAATCCAAGGTTCGGAGGAAACCACGGACAACTCCGAACGAATAGGACGACGACTGCGATTGGGTTCGAACCCAGCACATGCCATACACCAGTTTCGAGAGCAGAACCTCTCAGTATCTGAATAGAGGAACAAATGAGATGTGGCTTGCTGTCTAATTTTTCTTATTTTGACAATAATTCTGGGTAGGTTGACCGGAGAGTTTTTCAAGGAAGAAAACCGGAATTTGCTTACACAAAAGTGAGCATTACGTACTCTCGCGAATAAAACAAACGAATTTTTCTATAAAATAATTACCGGTACTCCACTTGAAAAATTCTTGGATCGGTGGCGATACTATACTTATTAACCATCTCAGCGCCCGTGAACTGATATACCTGTTCTCTAAACGGCGCTTTTTACTGCAATAGCATCGCCATTTAAATTAATATAATTCAACAGAAATGTGCAGTTTAAAATCAATGAGTAATATTTAATAATCTCAAGAATTATATTTATACAAGCAATAATATTTTTAACATCAAGTTGGATTTATTTATTTATTTATTTTAGAATTTAATAATAATTACAGCAAAAGCAACGTTAAAAACTATGCCTTGTTTTGCCGCAGGCATCGAACGAGTTTTGCTCTTGAAGCTGGTGGAAGGAAAGCGCAGGGATCGAACTCAATCGCACACGTCGGCCTAATCGTTTGGAGTCTTCTTCGATTCATGGATATCTATACGTAAATGCTGATTAGATTCTCTTTGAAAGATCTCCACGGAGACTTTTCCCTCTCTGGGCTTTACCCCTCGTGCAGATAATCGGCCGTCATAAAAACAACAACTTTTGCAGCAGATATTATATTGGTCATCATGAATACACCCTGAAAATGAGGCAGATTTTAAAGATTTTAATAAAAAATCATAAAAAAAAGATACTCATTAAACAAATTGTTAAAATTCTGTTTATTTATTTTTTTTTCTATAAATTATGCTATTAAAAGACAGATATTGTTAGAGATTTTCTTTCAGGAAAAGAAAGATTGCATTATAACGCCATTTCTGTAACAATAAGAAGGACATTTAATTTCCCTCTTCCTTAGTACTGAGAATTGGCTTATCTAATGGCATTTTAAAGTGTGCGGCGTTATTCACGGGTTAGGCATGTGTCAAATCCTTAGAACTAATTTAAAATTTCGTAAAGATTGCAATATTAATTAAATATTTTTAAATTAAAATTAAGCGTTAATAGTGCTTGACATTTTATCTATCATGTATTGATGTTCTTGATTTTTTCTTACTATCTTATTATTTAAATACTGATATTTATTGAAATCAATAGCAAAGTTTTCCCGTAAATGTTTTCCAAGAATGTTTTCTGTATATAAATATTGTTTAAAAAAATTGTGTAAATGGAGCCTGACACATAGCAAAATTAAATAAAATAGCAATTTGTTTGATGCTTAAAATTCAAGATGTAATTCAGTTAACGAAAAATTAAAAACTGTTCTAATACAAGTTTCTTCAATAATCAAGCTTACAAATGTTATGCTGTTATATTTCAGTAGGAGACCACAAATCTATGAAAAACTTTCACGTTGTTCAGTACATAATTTTTATTTATTTTTTATTTATTAATGAATTTATTTATTTATTTTTACAGGACTGCCTTAAAATAGTTGATTTTAGATGAAAATGACAACAATATATTTTATATAGTATTTACAAAGGCAATGAAAAATTTAGTGAAATATACTTGAACGAGTTTAAGCCATACCCGGAAATTTTTTTTTTGTAGGATTGGAAAAATTTTACATACGCAAAATTTTGAAAATTTTTTCTAGAGAATAACCAGGAGCCAACAAAATGATATTGTGCTTTTCTTAGATTTAGAGATTAATGGGGGTGTTGTTCTGCATAGAACAATGAACGAGTATTTCGTTATTTCTATTTTAACTGAATCCACCAGAAAAAATTTGTCTACAACACCGTCAAATAAAAACTTATGAATAGTTGGTTTAGAAGTTAATTTAAACAAAATAAAAACTCAGAAAAACTTGAAACTGCTTTTTAAAAATCCTTAATTTATCTACGCGTATGCATGCTATCCGCATAAAAATGAATACATTTTATAACAATAAGCCACTTAATCATAATCTGCAGTTTGAAGGCATTTGCTATATTTGTTTTGACAGGGTTATACAAAAGATATTCTTTACTTTCTAATTTGCTGACGGTCCCCTATGGAGTTTCGGCACAAAATCTTCCCGGAAATGTGTGACTTGTACTATTATGTTTACACACTTAGAATTTCTGGCTAATTCCTCATGTATTTTTCTAGATGTTTAACAAACTGTCTAAAATCACAAGTAGCCGGTCAGCATATTTCAGATGTGTATATTGCTTGGACGAATACTGTTTCTAAACCAATAGGAGACCGTCATTATCACGGTCAAGTACACGCCCACACAGTTTGATTGACAGGAACTCGTGGACAATTGATCGTGTGTGTTTATTATTTATTTGTACTCGGATTGTTTGAATTTGTACTCGGTAATTAAAAATTAAAGGTACGAAAGAATTTTTTTTTTCAAAATGACTGAATTTTATTTACTTCAATTAGAAATTATACTTCCTCTGATCCTGAAATAAATAAATAAATAAAATTTAAAGTAAGAATTTTGCTTATACGGATATTTTCGCAGAATACTTTTTTTCCCATTTGTTTAATATATATAGATATAACGATATTTAGAATATTAAAAGGGTTTGAAATATTTTTTTAAATGTCTTATTTATTAATAAAAGACAGCCTCCAATAATTTAAAAAAAAATCACCAACGGACTCTCGGCCCGCGATGGACTCGAACCCATATCCTCCGGTTTCAAGCTCGACGCTCTAACCATTCAGCCAGTCTGCTCACTTTCATCCGCGACAGATTATCGTTATAATTAGCACCGTCAATTGTCCACGAGTTCCTGTCAATCAAACTGTGTGGGCGTGTACTTGACCGTGATAATGACGCTCTCCTATTGGTTTAGAAACAGTAATCGTCCCAGCAATATACACATCTGAAATATGCAGCCGGTCACCTTTGGCCATATAATAATGCTGATAGAAATACTGTAAATAAAGATGGCAAGACGCCTCTTGATATAGATAAAAAATAAAAAGAACCATCAGTGATGCATTGATGCTTTACAGTAGTATGCAAAAAGCTGAAAAAAAAAATGAATAAATCAGGAAATTTCTAGTCAATAACTAAGCTGTACCTTGAAAAATTGGATAGAAATCTCTACAAATCATAGAATTTTGAAAACCTTGAACAAACTGATAATTAATGGCTAGTTGTTCGAAATTTAAAAGAAAATCACGTTCGAAATTTCTCCATATAAGAGTCTTGACTTCTTTGTAACACTTGATAAATATAAAAAAAAATGTTTTGGATTTTCCTTTATTAATACTTTATTTTTCCCTCTTTATAACAATGCTTATTTTCATGATGTTTAAGCAGTTTCTTTTACATCATGTGTTGTGTTTTACAAGAGTTTTTGTAATTTTTTATTTTTTATAACATGTAATTTGTATATTAGTATGTTCCTAATAAAGTAGCTTAAATTCACATTCTAGCGACTTTCTCTTCAGTTGTTTATATATATATAGATATTATTTTTTATTTTTTATTTTACCGTAAAAGTGGATAATTTGT
>CAXHSM010000010.1:7098939-7278939 GCA_964019185.1 Maratus speculifer
TAAAGTTCAACAATGGAAACTGCAATTAGAGTATTTTACAGATTCATATACATATTTATAATCAAGTTTTGCTTACATTTTATAATGTTGCACTTATCAATACATATTCATATTGTTGTATTTAACGCTTAAACTTATTTAATTTTACGACAAAGTATAACAGAAAAATCTAATTTTGGGAATGCTGTATTGTTGTAAAATAAACTTCAAAAATGGGAACTTTAATTGAATGTCTTTACATATTGCAATTCATATTTGTATTCATTCTTTGTTTATATTTCTATATTGTTGCGCTTATCAATAAACAGTCATATTGTTGCATTTAACACTATAACTTATTCAATTTTACGGCAATGTATAGCAAAAAAATCTAATTTTGGGAATGCTGTATTGTTGTGAAATAAAGTTCAACAATGGGAACTGTATTTAAAGTGTCTTTAAATATATTACAGTTCATATTTATAATCATTCTTTGTTTATATTTTTATATTGTTGCGCTTATCAATAAACAGTCATATTGTTGCATTTAACGCTATAACTTATTCAATTTTACGACAATGTATAACAGAAAAATCTAATTTTGGGAATGCTGTATTGTTCTAAAATAAAGTTCAACAATGGGAAATGTAATTAGAGTGTCTTTACATATTACTGTTCATATTTATGTTCATTCTTTGTTTACATTTTTATATTGTTGCCCTTATCAATATACAGTCATATTGTTGTATTTAGCAATATAACTTATTCAATTTTACGACAATGTATAACAGAAAAATCTAATTTGGGGATTGCAGTATTGTTGTAAAATAAAGTTCAACAATGGAAACTGCAATTAGAGTGATTTACAGATTCTTTTTCATATTTATATTCAAGCTTTGCTTACATTTTATATTGATGCATTTATCAATAAATAGTCATATTGTTGTATTTAACGCTTTAACGTATTCAATTTTACGACAATGTACATCAGAAAAATCTAATTTTGGGAATGCTGTATTGTTGTAAAATAAAGTTCAAAAATGGGAACTTTAATTTATTGTCTTTACATATTACAGTTCATATTTGTATTCATTCTTTGTTTATATTTCTATATTGTTGCGCTTATCAATAAACAGTCATATTATTGCATTTAACGCTATAAGTTATTCAATTTTACAACAATGTATAACAGAAAAATCTAATACTGGGAATGCTGTATTGTTGTAAAATAAAATTCAACAATGGGAACTATTAGAGTGTCTTTACATATTACAGTTCACATTTGTATTCATTCTTTGTTTATATTTTTATATTGTTCTAACCAAATCTGCTGCTTGATAAAAACTCGTGGATTAGTTCCTGAGATAGAGCTATTGTGATATTCATAATGAATGTCGCATATTTATACATATATAAAATAGTTTGTCCTGAATGACTGATAATCAACGCAAAGCCCAAACTACTAAACGTAGAAACATGGAAATAGGGGGAAGTATACTTCTTATGATGTAAGCGTGGACTAAGATGGGATTTTTGAAAATTCCCCCTCTAAAGGGTGCAAACGAGGGGTCGAAAATTGTAGAACATCCTTCTATATCTCAGCAACCGTTTAAGGTAGCAGAGAGAAATATTAGAAATTCAACTTACTAATAAAAAATAATTAAACACATATTTCAGCGATTGTTAAAAAATTGCCCCCTGAGGCTGTTAAAAAGAGTGTCGAACAGTTTAGAACGTTTGGCACACCTCAGCAGCTGTTTAAAATAGAAGCGTGAAACGACTGAAAATAACTCTATTAAAAAATAATTAAAGACATGTTTCAGCGATTTTAAAATTTCTACCTCTGAGTGGGTTAAAGCAGGGGTAAAAAAATACAAACTTTTTTTGGACCTGCCATGTAACATATCATTGGAAAGCCCTCAGACCGCTGTTTCAAATTATAAACTTTTCTTCCCACACCCCAATTTGCCCCCTCCCCCAGGAAGGAGTTTTCGAAACTTTTTGAAATTATAGCGTTTTATCATTATAGATCAGATTCTTTTAGGGGCCCTCCAATACTTTTTAGCTATAATGTTTGAAAAATTCAAAGGAGGGGAATGTTTTATACCGGAAAGACGTAATATTTGGAACTCTGGGGAATGGGGGCAATTTTCTAAATTTTATCTGCCTCATGTGATGTATTGGGAAGCTATCTGATCATTATTACAAAATATACACCTCCAGCACCTCTGAGATATTTCGCCATATCTCAGCAGCAGATTTAGGTAGAAGCGGAAAGTTAAACATAACACACATACTAAAATAATAGTTAATTTAAGGTACTTCTATCATTTTACAGCTATTTTGTCTATTATGGTGTCAACATTGACTTTGAGCAGGACAATGTGACATTATACGAATAAGGCAACAGTTATAAATGTTTGATTAAGTATTATGTTTTCTGTTTTTTTTCGAAGTACATTTTACTAAATGTACTTCGTTTGATTCAAGATTCCTTTAGAGGAGCCGACAAGCGTAGCGAGCGTTAACTGCTAATATATATATATATAAAGTTTGTTATATTTGGTTATTATATATTCGTTTTATATGTTAAATTGTAGTATTATATAATGGTTATATATATAAACTAGCGGACCCGACAGACGTTGTCCTTTTGGCACCGACTCCAGAAAATCAAATAAATGTACGTAAATATAATGTAAGTAATACGCGCGATAAACACTACGCTCTTGATTTAATTTCTTATTACAATTATGTAAGGAAATTATTTTTCACTCTTCAGTATTTTTTGAAGTTGGTTCAGTTTTTGAAAGAAAAGTGTATTTTTCACTTTTTAGTTAAAAGTTAACGATTTTCTGAAGTCGGTTAATAAAAAGTATAACACAGGAAATATTACTGTAAAGCATACACGTTTGTCAGGAGCGGGATTCGAACACGCGATCTTTTTCTTCAAGAAGCAGAGCTTAAATCTGCCACTTTAGACCGCTCGGACATTCTGTCCGCACTCTATTCGTCGAACTTATTCAATACTTTTAATTAGAAAGAAATCACTAACTATTAGTTTTTGCCTAATTACTACAAAAGTACTGAATCAATTTCGATGAAATGTGAATCTAAACCATTCTCGAGTCCACTGGAACACACACACAACATTTCATTAAAATAGGTCCTGTCGTTTAGGAGGAGTTCTGTGACGTACACACGCACAGAAGATTTATAAATATAAAGATATGTGTGTGTGCATAAGTATATATAAGCGTACATTACTTTTCTGTAACATTTTTATCTACTGAAATTCTTTTATAAAAAATTTCAAAAGCTTGTAATTACATCGAAAAACAGAAAATTATTTACGATAACATTTACAACTATTAACTAATTTATTTCTCAGACAACAAATGACCAAAACAGTGTACTTTTGAAGCACATTTTAATGAAAAGATTATGCCGAAGACTTTGTAAAAGTTGCAAAAAATGAATGATTGATGGTAGGTTAGAGAACTAATTACACAGATGTAAAGAAATTTGCCATAAAAGAAATTTTAATAGGTATCTTGAGCAATTTATTATAATTTATCGGGACTTAGACTTTCAAAATTACTTATAAAGGATTTTTCCTACTTGACACTGATATAGAGGTATTATTTTTGAAAGGTTACTTGAAAAATTAATTTCAAGTTCTTTGGGATTTAACGAAGTTTATATTAAAACTTAAATCTATATTATGGATGGTGGAAAAAAGGCGTATAATTCTATAGCACTAAATAAAGTCTTGTGTTAATAAAGAATTGTTTCATTAAATATTCTATAAAAGTTGCTAAATATATTTAAAAAAAAAATCATTTGTTATTTCATATTTTTTTTCACTCCAAAATTAACTCTTCTGAGAAGTTTGCGTAATCTATAAGAGCTAAAACTTTTACAAGTAATAAAATTTATGAAGTGCCTAAAGTAGTTGTTCCTACATACTCTCAAGTAACAACAGTAATAAACTCTAAAATATTTCATTGTTTCAGTTACGCATAGATTTGTCCTATTTTAGTGAGCGCTTATTGGCGCATAATTAGATTCATTATTCTGTCAACTAATGTACAATTCTATGAATTTTGGGGATTTATCATTTTAGACAAGCTAATGGAAAAATGATAATTATTGTATTATTTTGAAATAAATTTGGGAAATTTTAAATTTCTGTACTATCATCAGAAACACCCCTGTAAATATTTTTTAACAGTTATAACATAGTGGAAAGTGAGTTCAAATATATTATATTTGAGGCCATTAGTCAGATGGAGAGACACTCCAAAGTCATAAACAAACTTCAACTGTTTTGGATAGATTTAAAAATAAAATTTTAAACAATTCTCGCACTGTTGCGTCTTCTTCAAAAACTTGAAATTTCAATAAAAGTATTTAAGAAACCAGCCATTCTTATTTGCTGTGTTCAATGACGATTTTAAATGATCATATAAGTGAGTCCAAGAAGCATAAAACACATAAACACCGTTAAAATAATTGTTCGAGTTATGTAAAACGAATTTATAAAAACTGTAAGAATTTATGTAAAAATTTAAGCTTAAGTAATTAAAGAAAAAACGTGCTTACCACAAGTTTCTTGGTTATTTTCAACAGTAATTGTAAATGCAGTTATATGTTATTGAGTTCTGGTTATGAATTTGCCAAACGTTCATATTCAGCACTTGGTTATTTTCAGCAATAATTGCAAATGTAGTTATATGTTACTGAGTTCTAGTTATGAATTTGGCAAACGTCCATTTTCAGCAGATTTATCTGACTATCGAACTCACGACTACTTATATGTTTATCTTTTTTGTTTTTAATTTATTGATTCAGATTGTAGTGAATCTTGATTAGTCAATTAAACTATTATTTTGGGATGAAGTTATTAGTTCATCCTCTCAAAATCTCACACAAATATAAATGTTAATCACATTGAAATCTATTGATAATAATTTTGAAGTTTGTCATTTTAGTTTTGACAAATTTTATTATAAAAATTTGTGAAGTAAACATGGAACGCATTATATTTTATTATATATGATTGGATTATGAGAAAAAAAACTCTAATCATCAAACATTATTTTAAAAAACTCCCGGTTGTTTGAAATTTATAAAAAAAAAATAAATATATAATACTGCTTATTGGACTAGAGTTTTTTTATGAATGGAGGGAAATCTGTTCTTTGATTTTTTTTTTACTTTGATTTCAATTAACGTAAGGTATTTAATAATAAACGCATCATTTTAAAAGTTTTTGATGTTGTTTATCATATAATCATAATTTAAATGCGGAAGATTGATACTCTTTGCTGATTGATACTCTTTTCTTCAGATAATCTTAAGCTTATTTTTAGTGGGAATGCATAGAATTTCACGCATCATGCAATAAATAAGCCAAATAAAGAAACAAAAGTCTCTATAAATCTTAGATTTTGAAGCATGTTCCAATACAATATTCCAATACGGCTGTTTGTATTATATAATTTCTTTTTAGGAAGATTTCGTATGAAATACTACCTATTGCATTCTCTCCCATGTTGGAGTTTGTGAAAAATTTTTGCAGATCTACAATGATCATGACTCCTAGACTTCAAAACTACCATCAGTAAAAAAGTTGATCTATCTATCTATCTATCTATATATCTATCTATCGGTGTGTATCACTTTCTTCTGGACACGATAACTTCCATAATTATGCTCAGATCTTCTTCAAACTTTTACATAAAATCAAAGGGCATAAAATCTCGGTTGAGTACGTTAATTGGCAAAATCGGACCAAGGGGGTGGAAATTGGAAATAGAAAGAGTTTTTGTAAAAACCGAAAAAACGCAATAACCTCTTAGTTAAAATAGATATAAAATCGGTTTAAATTTTATGTTACTTCTAAAAAATGGTCTAAATGGTTACTTCTAAAAAGTGTCTTTAAATATATTACAGTTCATATTTATAATCATTCTTTGTTTATATTTTTATATTGTTGCGCTTATCAATAAACAGTCATATTGTTGCATTTAACGCTCTAACGTATTCAATTTTACAACAATGTATAACAGAAAAATCTAATATTGGGAATGCTGTATTGTTGTAAAATATAGTTCAACAATGGGAACTGTATTTAGAGTGTCTTTACATATTACAGTTCATATTTATAATCATTCTTTGTTTACATTTTTATATTGTTGCCCTTATCTATATAGAGTCATATTTTTGTATATAACGCTATAACTTATTCAAATTTACGACAATGCATAACAGAAAAATCTAATTTGGGGAATGCAGTATTGTTGTAAAATAAAGTTCAAAAATGGGAACTGCAATTAGAGTGATTTACAGATTCTTGTTCATATTTATATTCAAGCTTTGCTTACATTTTATATTGTTGCACTTATAAATAAATAGTCATATTATTGTATTTAACGCTTTAACGTATTCAATTTTACGACAATGTATAACAGAAAAAACTAATTTTGGGAATGTTGTAAAATGCTGTATTGTTGTAAAATAAAGTTCAAAAATGGGATATTTAAATGAGTGTCTTTACATATTACAGTTCATATTTGTATTCATTCTTTGTTTATATTTCTATGTAGTTGCGCTTATCAATAAACAGTCATATTGTTGCATTTAACGCTATAACTTATTCAATTTTACAACAATGTATAACAGAAAAGTCTAATATTGGGAATGCTGTATTGTTGTAAAATAAAGTTAAACAATGGAAACTGCAATTAGAGTGATTTACAGATTCATGTTCATATTTATATTGAAGCTTTGCTTACATTTTATATTGTTGCACTTATCAATACATATTCATATTGTTGTATTTAACGCTTTAACTTATTCAATTTTAAGACAAAGTATAACAGAAAAATCTAATCTTGGGAATGCTGTATTGTTGTAAAATAAAGTTCAACAATGGGAACTATTAGAGTGTCTTTACATATTACAGTTCACATTTGTATTCATTCTTTGTTTATATTTTTATATTGTTGTGCCTATCAATAAACAGTCTTATTGTTGTATTTAGCAATATAACCTATTCAATTTTACGACAATGTATAACAGAAAAATCTACTTGGGGGAATACAGTATTGTTGTAAAATAAAGTTAAAAAATGGGAACTGCAATTAGAGTGATTTACAGATTCTTGTTCATATTTATATTCAAGCTTTGCTTACATTTTATATTGTTGCACTTATAAATAAATAGTCATATTATTGTATTTAACGCTTTAACGTATTCAATTTTACGACAATGTATAACAGAAAAAACTAATTTTGGGAATGTTGTAAAATGCTGTATTGTTGTAAAATAAAGTTCAAAAATGGGATATTTAAATGAGTGTCTTTACATATTACAGTTCATATTTGTATTCATTCTTTGTTTATATTTCTATGTAGTTGCGCTTATCAATAAACAGTCATATTGTTGCATTTAACGCTATAACTTATTCAATTTTACAACAATGTATAACAGAAAAGTCTAATATTGGGAATGCTGTATTGTTGTAAAATAAAGTTCAACAATGGGAACTGTCTTTAGAGTGTCTTTACATATTACAGTTCATATTTATGATCATTCTTTGTTTACATTTTAATATTGTTGCCCTTATATATATACAGTCATATTTTTGTATTTAACGCAAAAACTTATTTAATTTTACGACAATGTATAACAGAAATATCTAATTTGGGGAATGCAGTATTGTTGTAAAATAAAGTTCAACAATGGAAACTGCAATTAGAGTGATTTACAGATTCATGTTCATATTTATATTCAAGTTTTGCTTACATTTTTTATTGTTGCACTTATCAATACATATTCATATTGTTGAATTTAACGCTATAACTTATTCAATTTTACGACAATGTATAACAGAAAATTCTGATTTAGGGAATGCTGTATTGTTGTAAAATAAAGTTCAACAATGGGAACTGTAATTAGAGTGTCTTTAGATATTACAGTTCATATTTATAATGATTCTTTGTTTACATTTTTATATTGTTGCCCTTATCTATATACAGTCATATTTTTGTATTTAACGCAATAACTTATTTAATTTTACGACAATGTATAACAGAAAAATCTAATTTGGGGAATGCAGTATTGTTTTAAAAAAAAGTTCAACAATGGAAACTAAAATTAGAGTGATTTACAGATTCTTGTTCATATTTATATTCAAGCTTTGCTTACATTTTATATTGTTGCACTTATCAATACGTAGTCATATTGTATTTAACGCTTTAACGTATTCAATTTTACGACAATGTATAACAGAAAAATCTAATTTTCGGAATGCTGTATTGTTGTAAAATAAACTTCAAAAATGGGAACTTTAATTGAATGTCTTTACATATTACAGTTCATATTTTTGTATTCATTCTTTGTTTATATTTCTATATTGTTGCGCTTATTAATAAACAGTCATATTGTTGCAATTAACACTATAACTTATTCAATTTTACGACAATGTATAACAAAAAAATCTAATTTTGGGAATGCTGTATTGTTGTAAAATAAAGTTCAACAATGGGAACTGTATTTAGAGTGTCTTTCCATATTACAGTTCATATTTGTATACATTCTTTGTGTATATTTTTATATTGTTGCACTTATCAATAAATAGTCATATTGTTGTATTTAACGCTTTAACGTATTCAATTTTACGACAATGTATAACAGAAAAATCTAATTTTGGGAATGCTGTATTGTTGTAAAATAAATTTCAACAATGGGAGCTGTAATTAGAGTGTCTTTACTTATTACAGTTCATAATTGTATTCATTCTTTGTCTATATTTTTATATTGTTTCGCTTATCAATAAAAAGTCATAATGCTGCATTTAACTCTATAACTTATTCAATTTTACGACAATGTATAACAGAAAAATCTAATTTTGGGAATGCTGTATTTTTGTAAAATAAAGTTCAACAATGGGAACTATTAGATTGTCTTTACATATTACAGTTCACATTTGTATTCATTCTTTGTTTATATTTTTATATTGTTGCGCTTATCAATAAACAGTTATATTGTTGCATTTAACGCTATAAATTATTTAATTTTACGACAATGTATAACAGAAAAATCTACTTTGGGGAGTGCAGTATTGTTGTAAAATAAAGTTAAACAATGGAAACTGCAATTAGAGTGTCTTTACATATTACAGTTCATATTTATAATCATTCTTTGTTTACATTTTTATATTGTTGCCCTTATCTATATAGAGACATATTTTTGTATTTAACGCAATAACTTATTCAATTTTACGACAATGTATAACAGAAAAATCTAATTTGGGGAATGTAGTATTGTTGTAAAATAAAGTTCAACAATGGAAACTGCAATTAGAGTGATTTACAAATTCATGTTCATTTCTATAATCAAGTTTTGCTTACATTTTATAATGTTGCACTTATCTATACATATTCATATTGTTGTATTTAACGCTTCAACTTATTTAATTTTACGACAAAGTATAACAGAAAAATCTAATTTTGGGAATGCTGTATTGTTGTAAAATAAAGTTCAACAATGGGAACTGTAATTAGAGTGTCTTTACTTATTACAGTTCATATTTGTATTCATTCTTTGTGTATATTTTTATATTGTTGCGCTTATCAATAAACAGTCATATTGTTGCATTTAACGCTAGAACTTATTCAATTTTACGACAATCTATAACAGAAAATTCTGATTTAGGGATTGCTGTATTGTTTTAAAATAAAGTTCAATAACGGAAACTGTAATTAGAGTGTCTTTAGATATTACAGTTGATATTTATAATGATTCTTTGTTTACATTTGTATATTGTTGCTCTTATCAATATACAGTCATATTGTTGTATTTAGCGCTATAACTTATTCAATGTTACGACAATGTATAACAGAACAATCTAATTTGGGGAATGCAGTATTGTTTTAAAATAAAGTTCAACAATGGAAACTGCAATTAGAGTGATTTACAAATTCTTGTTAATATTTATATTCAAGCTTTGCTTATATTTTACATTGTTGCACTCATCAATAAATAGTCATATTTTTTGTATTTAACGCTTTAACGTATTCAATTTTACGACAATGTATAACAGAAAAATCTAATTTACGGAATGCTGTATTGTTGTAAAATAAACTTCAAAAATGGGAACTTTAATTGAATGTCTTTACATATTGCAGTTCATATTTGTATTCATTCTTTGTTTATATTTCTATATTCTTGCGCTTATCAATAAAAAGTCAGATTGTTGCATTTAACACTATAACTTATTCAATTTTACGGCAATGTATAACAAAAAAATCTAATTTTGGGAATGCTGTATTGTTGTAAAATAAAGTTCAAAAATGGGAACTATTAGAGTGTCTTTACATATTACAGTTCACATTTGTATTCATTCTTTGTTTATATTTTTATATTGTTGCGCTTATCAATAAACAGTTATATTGTTGCATTTAACGCTATAACTTATTTAATTTTACGACAATGTATAACAGAAAAATCTACTTTGGGGAGTGCAGTATTGTTGTAAAATAAAGTTTAACAATGGAAACTGCAATTAGAGTGATTTACAGATTCTTGTTCATATTTATATTTAAGCTTTGCTTACATTTTATATTGTTGCACTTATCAATAAATAGTCATATTTTTGTATTTAACGCTATAACTTATTCAATTTTACGAGAATGCATAACAGAAAATTCTCATTTTGGGAATGCTGCATTGTTGTAAAATAAAGTTCAACAATGGAAACTGTAATTACAGTGATTGAACGATTGCAGTTATTACTTATATTCAAGATTAGCTTACACTTTTATATTGTTGCATTTATCAATACATAGAGCTATTGTTGTATAACGCTTTAACGTATTCAAATTTACGACAATGTCTAACAAAAAATGAAGTTTTGGGAATGCTGTATTGTTGTAAAATAAAGTTCAACAATGGGAACTTTAATTAGAGTGCCTTTACTTATTACAGTTCATATTTGTATTCATTCTTTGTGTGTATTTTTATATTGTTGCGCTTATTAATAAACAGTCATACTGTTGCATTTAACGCTATAACTTATTCAATTTTACGACAATGTATAGCAGAGAAATCTAATTTTGGGAATGATGTATTGTTGTAAAATAAAGTTCAACAATGGGAACTATTAGAGTGTCTTTACATATTACAGTTCACATTTGTATTCATTCTTTGTTTATATTTTTATATTGTTGCGCTTATCAATAAACAGTCATATTGTTGTATTTAGCAACATAACTTATTCAATTTTACGACAATGTATAACAGAAAAATCTACTTTGGGGAATGCAGTATTGTTGTAAAATTAAGTTAAACAATTGAAACTGCAATTAGAGTGATTTATAGATTCTTGTTCATATTTATATTTAAGCTTTGCTTACATTTTATATTGTTGCACTTATCAATAAATAGTCATATTGTTGAATTTAACGCTTTAACGTATTCAATTTTACGACAATGTATAACAGAAAAATCTAATTTTGGGAATTCTGTATTGTTGTAAAATAAAGTTCAAAAATGGGAACATTAATTGAGTGTCTTTACATATTACAGTTCACATTTGTATTCATTCTTTGTTTATATTTCTATATTGTTGGGCTTATCAATAAACAGTCATATTGTAGCATTTAACGCTATAACTTATTCAATTTTACAACAATGTATAACAGAAAAATCTACTATTGGGAATGCTGTATTTTTGTAAAATAAAGTTCAACATTGGGAACTGTATTTAGAGTGTCTTTAAATATTACAGTTCATATTTATAATCATTCTTTGTTTACATTTTTATATTGTTGCCCTTATCTATATAGTGCCATATTTTGGTATTTAACCCAAAAACTTATTCAATTTTACGACAATGTATAACAGAAAAATCTAATTTGGGGAATCTATTATTGTTGTAAAATAAAGTTCAACAATGGAAACTGCAATTAGAGTGATTTACAGATTCATGTTCATATTTATAATCAAGTTTTGCTTACATTTTATATTTTTGCACTTATCAATACATATTCATATTGTTGTATTTAACGCTTAAACTTATTCAATTTTACGACAATCTATAACAGAAAATTCTGATTTAGGGAATGCTGTATTGTTGTAAAGTAAAGTTCAATAACGGAAACTGTAATTACAGTGATTGACAGATTGCAGTTTATATTTATATTCAAGATTAGCTTACACTTTTATATTGTTTCATTTATCAATACATAGACATTGTGTTTCATTTAAAGCTGTAACGATATTCAATTTTACGACAATGTATAACAGAAAAATCTAATTTGGGGAATGCTGTATTGTTGTAAAATAAAGTTCAACAATGGAAACTGCAATTAGAGTGATTTACAGATTTATGTTCATATTTATAATCAAGTTTTGCTTACATTTTATATTGTTGAACTTATCAATACATATTCATATTGTTGTATTTAACGCTTAAACTTATTTAATTTTACGACAAAGTATAACAGAAAAATCTAATTTTGGGAATGCAGTATTGTTTTAAAATAAAGTTCAACAATGGAAACTGCAATTAGAGTGATTTACAAATTCTTGTTAATATTTATATTCAAGCTTTGCTTTCATTTTACATTGTTGCACTTATCAATAAATAGTCATATTTGTTGTATTTAACGCTTTAACGTATTCAATTTTACGACAATGTATAACAGAAAAATCTAATTTTCGGAATGCTGTATTGTTGTAAATAAATTTCAAAAATGGGAACTTTAATTGAATGTCTTTACATATTACAGTTCATATTTGTATACATTCTTTGTGTATATTTTTATATTGTTGCACTTATCAATAAATAGTCATATTGTTGTATTTAACGATTTAACGTATTACATTTTTACGACAATGTATAACAAAAAAATCTAATTTTGTTAATGTTGTATTGTTGTAAAATAAAGTTCAACAATGGGAACTATTAGAGTGTCTTTACATATTACAGTTCACATTTGTATTCATTCTTTGTTTATATTTTTATATTGTTGCGCTTATCAATAAACAGTCATACTGTTGCATTTATCGCTATAACTTATTCAATTTTAAGACAATGTATAACAGAAAAATCTAATTTTCAGAATGCTGTATTGTTGTAAAATAAACTTCAAAAATGGGAACTGTATTTAGAGTGTCTTTACGTATTACAGTTCATATTTGTATTCATTCTTTGTGTATATTTTTATATTGTTGCGCATATCAATAAACAGTCATATTGTTGCATTTAACGCTATAACTTATTCAATTTTACGACAATGTATAGCAGAGAAATCTAATTTTGGGAATGCTGTATTGTTGTAAAATAAAGTTCAACAATGGGAACTATTAGAGTGTCTTTACATATTACAGTTCACATTTGTATTCATTCTTTGTTTATATTTTTATATTGTTACGCTTATCAATAAACAGTCATATTGTTGTATTTAGCAACATAACTTATTCAATTTTGCGACAATGTATAACAGAAAAATCTACTTTGGGGAATGCAGTATAGTTGTAAAATAAAGTTAAACAATGGAAACTGCAATTAGAGTGATTTACAGATTCTTGTTCATATTTATATTTAAGCTTTGCTTACATTTTATATTGTTGCACTTATCAATAAATAGTCATATTGTTGTATTTAACGCTTTAACGTGTTCAATTTTACGACAATGTATAACAGAAAAATCTAATTTTGGGAATGCTGTATTGTTGTAAAATAAAGTTCAAAAATGGGAAGTTTAATTGAGTGTCTTTACATATTTCAGTTCATAATTGTATTCATTCTTTGTGTATATTTTTATATTGTTGCGCTTATCAATAAACAGTCATATTGTTGCATTTAACGCTGTAACTTATTCAATTTTACGACGATGTATAACAGAAAAATGTAGTTTTGGTAATGCTGTATTGTTGTAAAATAAAGTTCAAAAATGGGAACTTTAATTAGAGTGTCTTTACTTATTACAGTTCATATTTGTATTCATTCTTTGTGTATATTTTTATATTGTTGCGCATATCAATAAACAGTCATATTGTTGCATTTAACGCTATAACTTATTCAATTTTACGACAATGTATAGCAGAGAAATCTAATTTTGGGAATGCTGTATTGTTGTAAAATAAAGTTCAACAATGGGAACTATTAGAGTGTCTTTACATATTACAGTTCACATTTGTAATCATTCTTTGTTTGTATTTTTATATTGTTGCGCTTATCAATAAACAGTCTTATTGTTGTATTTAGCAACATAACTTATTCAATTTTACGACAATGTATAACAGAAAAATCTAATTTGGGGAATGTTGTATTGTTGTAATATAAAGTTCAACAATGGAAACTGCAATTAGAGTGATTTACAGATTCATATTCATATTTATAATCAAGTTTTGCTTACATTTTATAATGTTGCACTTATCAATACATATTCATATTGTTGTATTTAACGCTTAAACTTAATTAATTTTACGACAAAGTATAACAGAAAAATCTAATTTTGGGAATGCTGTATTGTTGTAAAATAAACTTCAAAAATGGGAACTTTAATTGAATGTCTTTACATATTGCAATTCATATTTGTATTCATTCTTTGTTTATATTTCTATATTGTTGCGCTTATCAATAAACAGTCATATTGTTGCATTTAACACTATAACTTATTCAATTTTACGGCAATGTATAGCAAAAAAATCTAATTTTGGGAATGCTGTATTGTTGTAAAATAAAGTTCAACAATGGGAACTGTATTTAAAGTGTCTTTACATATTACAGTTCATATTTATAATCATTCTTTGTTTACATTTTTATATTGTTGCCCTTATCTATATAGAGCCATATTTTTGTATTTAACCCAATAACTTATTCAATTTTACGACAATGTATAACAGAAAAATCTAATTTGGGGAATGCAGTATTGTTGTAAAATAAAGTTCAACAATGGAAACTGCAATTAGAGTGATTTACAGATTTATGTTCATATTTATAATCAAGTTTTGCTTACATTTTATATTGTTGAACTTATCAATACATATTCATATTGTTGTATTTAACGCTTAAACTTATTTAATTTTACGACAAAGTATAACAGAAAAATCTAATTTTGGGAATGCTGTATTGTTGTAAAATAAAGTTCAACAATGGGAACTGTAATTAGAGTGTCTTTACTTATTACAGTTCATATTTGTATTCATTCTTTGTGTGTATTTTTATATTGTTGCGCTTATCAATTAAAAGTCATATTTTTGCATTTAACGCTATAACTTATTCAATTTTACGACAATCTATAACAGAAAATTCTGATTTAGGGAATGCTGTATTGTTGTAAAATAAATTTCAACAATGGGAACTATTAGAGTGTCTTTACATATTACAGTTCACAAATTGTATTCATTCTTTTTTATATTTTTATATTGTTACGCTTATCAATAAACAGTCATATTGTTGTATTTAGCAACATTACTTATTCAATTTTGCGACAATGTATAACAGAAAAATCTACTTTGCGGAATGCAGTATTGTTGTAAAATAAAGTTAAACAATGGAAACTGCAATTAGAGTGATTTACAGATTCTTGTTCATATTTATATTTAAGCTTTGCTTACATTTTATATTGTTGCACTTATCAATAAATAGTCATATTGTTGTATTTAACGCTTTAACGTGTTCAATTTTAGGACAATGTATAACAGAAAAATCTAATTTTGGGAATGCTGTATTGTTGTAAAATAAAGTTCAAAAATGGGAACTTTAATTGAGTGTCTTTACATATTTCAGTTCATAATTGTATTCATTCTTTGTGTATATTTTTATATTGTTGCGCTTATCAATAAACAGTCATATTGTTGCATTTAACGCTGTAACTTATTCAATTTTACGACGATGTATAACAGAAAAATGTAGTTTTGGGAATGCTGTATTGTTGTAAAATAAAGTTCAAAAATGGGAACTTTAATTAGAGTGTCTTTACTTATTACAGTTCATATTTGTATTCAATCTTTGTGTATATTTTTATATTGTTGCGCTTATCAATAAACAGTCATATTGTTGCATTTAACGCTCTAACTTATTCAATTTTACGACAATGTATAGCAGAGAAATCTAATATTGGGAATGCTGTATTGTTGTAAAATAAAGTTCAACAATGGGAACTATTAGAGTGTCTTTACATATTACAGTTCACATTTGTATTCATTAATTGTTTATATTTTTATATTGTTGCGCTTATCAATAAACAGTCATATTGTTGTATTTAGCAACATAACTTATTCAATTTTACGACAATGTATAACAGAAAAATCTAATTTGGGGAATGTAGTATTGTTGTAAAATAAAGTTCAACAATGGAAACTGCAATTAGAGTATTTTACAGATTCATATTCATATTTATAATCAAGTTTTGCTTACATTTTATAATGTTGCACTTATCAATACATATTCATATTGTTGTATTTAACGCTTAAACTTATTTAATTTTACGACAAAGTATAACAGAAAAATCTAATTTTGGGAATGCTGTATTGTTGTAAAATAAACTTCAAAAATGGGAACTTTAATTGAATGTCTTTACATATTGCAATTCATATTTGTATTCATTCTTTGTTTATATTTCTATATTGTTGCGCTTATCAATAAACAGTCATATTGTTGCATTTAACACTATAACTTATTCAATTTTACGGCAATGTATAGCAAAAAAATCTAATTTTGGGAATGCTGTATTGTTGTGAAATAAAGTTCAACAATGGGAACTGTATTTAAAGTGTCTTTAAATATATTACAGTTCATATTTATAATCATTCTTTGTTTATATTTTTATATTGTTGCGCTTATCAATAAACAGTCATATTGTTGCATTTAACGCTATAACTTATTCAATTTTACGACAATGTATAACAGAAAAATCTAATTTTGGGAATGCTGTATTGTTCTAAAATAAAGTTCAACAATGGGAAATGTAATTAGAGTGTCTTTACATATTACTGTTCATATTTATGTTCATTCTTTGTTTACATTTTTATATTGTTGCCCTTATCAATATACAGTCATATTGTTGTATTTAGCAATATAACTTATTCAATTTTACGACAATGTATAACAGAAAAATCTAATTTGGGGATTGCAGTATTGTTGTAAAATAAAGTTCAACAATGGAAACTGCAATTAGAGTGATTTACAGATTCTTTTTCATATTTATATTCAAGCTTTGCTTACATTTTATATTGATGCATTTATCAATAAATAGTCATATTGTTGTATTTAACGCTTTAACGTATTCAATTTTACGACAATGTACATCAGAAAAATCTAATTTTGGGAATGCTGTATTGTTGTAAAATAAAGTTCAAAAATGGGAACTTTAATTTATTGTCTTTACATATTACAGTTCATATTTGTATTCATTCTTTGTTTATATTTCTATATTGTTGCGCTTATCAATAAACAGTCATATTATTGCATTTAACGCTATAAGTTATTCAATTTTACAACAATGTATAACAGAAAAATCTAATACTGGGAATGCTGTATTGTTGTAAAATAAAATTCAACAATGGGAACTATTAGAGTGTCTTTACATATTACAGTTCACATTTGTATTCATTCTTTGTTTATATTTTTATATTGTTGTGCTTATCAATAAACAGTCTTATTGTTGTATTTAGCAATATAACCTATTCAATTTTACGACAATGTATAACAGAAAAATCTACTTGGGGTGTGACGGTATGCTCATGCTGGGTGTCATTTATCACATTATATGCAGACATACTCAGTAATTTAGGTTAAAACAACACAGTTTATTAAAATGATAAGGGCTAAAGGAAAGTGGAGCAAGACTATAATTTCACACACTGAGAACACTATGAACAGCTAAAATCATACTCACAGGCTTCGGTCTAGCTCAGTCGTGGCACCGTCTAACACTTGACACTATTTCCTGGCTGATCTACTAAACAAATCTTAATTTCACAGCCCGTGGCTGTGGATATTCCTTTATTTCTCAAATAATCAAAACTAAACTTTCTTACCAAGGCCGAATCTTTAATCCACTATCTGAACTCCTTTCCGCTTTACTGGAGGCCGTAGCTATTTTCTAATCGTCAGCACCTTACTAAACAATCATCAACTTCGTTGTCCAATGGCGGAATACACACAGAGGCTGCTGGCTACTGCCAGAAACACACAGACGTTGGCTAAGGCCAGAAACACACAGACGCTGGCTAAGGCCAGAAACACACACGCCACAAACTCACACCCAAGCTTTTATACGCGACAAACTGAGATACCTCACATTAACATAATACTAATAACCGCGAGCTAACTGCGGAATTCGAAAGAGCACACACACTCTAGAAAGTTAAAGTAAAAGAGAGGATAGATGTCACTTTTACGCCTACAAAATGTTAAATTATTGACGTCACGATCTCAGAAACACTAGAGTGCCTTTATGACTAAAGGTCACTCCCTCACAACCCCCCCTCGAACTCCGCAGAGAAAAAGGGCTGGGCTAAATGCATGCCCAGAACTTTTTCTTGTTATAAACTTAGAGCCGTAATAAAACACAGTGATGGGTGAAATTTAGCGCCGAAACATAACTTTTAAAATATTAACTTTAACCCATCACAACCAAAAAAACTCAGTTTGCCTCAAATAATCACATATTCAATCCAATCATTCTTCTATCTTACAAATAGCCTCCGTAAAACTTCCAAAAACTCGTAAAACTTTCAAAACTAATTACTTCTTCTCTCAAAACAACCCACTCCACTGGGAGTGCTAAAATTTCTCAAAACACTAACCTTCCGAAATTTTCCTCAATATTGCAATGCAACTATAACTTTACCCAAAAATTTCTCCACAACTTTTAATATACTAGAATTCGCACCAAGTCCAAAAAACCCAATGCGCAAAAACTTTCCTCATCCAAATTCCGACTTCATCTAAAATTAGATTTACTTCATACTAAACTAACTCTGCTACTACGTAATACCTACATCCCCATTAGCCAATGAACTAACTCCCAAACTTCTTCAGACTTAACTCCACTTGAACAATAATTGGGGCACATACGTACAGCGGCATATCGCTGTGCTTATGCAACAATCAAAAAATATCAAAAATTTACAAAATGACGTCATCAATCTCTTCATCTGTATTAACTAAAAGAAAAATAGCAGAATCAATACATAACAAAAGGTATACTTCCCTGCAAGAAAATCACATTAACATTCAATTTTAATACAATACAATTTCAAATTCAAATGCAGCTTAAAACTTCGCAACTTGCGGAAACCGTTTCCAACTAAAGTACAAAACGCAACTCATAAAACACGAACGATAAGAAGAAAGTTAATTCATTAAATGTTAGTATCAGAGATAGAAACGCGTGTCAAGGACTTCTTGACCGCAAAACACGTGCGCGCCTGAACCGCGGCGCGTGTACAAAATAACCCAAATTACTATCTGTACTTTCTGAAAATTTAAACATACATTAACATACATTTTATAACACATGAACAATATAACAATATAATAACATTTTAACAAATAACATAACAGTTTAACAATAGATCCAGAATTTTTAAAAGCAGTTAAGACCAAGATTTCCAACATACATAAAACTAACAATTTTGCAAACAAATTTTGAACACAATTAAGCACTAAACGTGAGTCCGTCAAAAAATTCCAAAAATGGCCAAAAGTGCAAAACAGTCTCTCTGCTTTCTATTCCTTCACATTGCTACCACATATATGCACTCTAATAGAAATTTAATAAAGAACATTATCACCCAATCATAGAGACGATTCGCTGCTGGCAGGCTTCATACTGCAAGATGGCTTTCTCCTCCTGTCCCAGAAGGCTTGTACGAAGGATCTCTCGTCATCAGAACTGTACGGTGACGCCACAGTTGACTGTCGTGCCTGGAGCCTGGTTCTGAATGGATGCCGTGGGATACTCGTAGGTTCCACTCGACGACTCTGCTCCGGCCGGTTCGCTGGGTTCACTCCATGGCGAGGTTCACACTGTTGTTGCCGTTAATCTGAGAGTTGTCTCCTCTTTCTAGACGCACCCGAAGTTACCGAAGATCCTAGGCCACGTTTCTTTCCGGACCTATGTAGTTTCTTGTTAGGCAAAGATTCGGCATTTAAAGTTCGCTTAACAGTTTTACGAGTGTCCAAACGAAATCTTTTCTGGGGATTAATCACTGAAGACGGTGAACTATTAGTTAATTTATGCTTGTGAGATTGCTGTCTAATAGGTGGAGGAACTGGACAATTTATAACTTTTTGTCTTTTATGGCACACAGAGTCCGATGTATTTGACACAGTTCTCTTATTTTTATTATACTTTGCTCTCGGATTGTTAGGCTTTCGGCTTTCAATAACAGTTTTTGGAGCTGTTTGACCAAATTTTCTTCTTGAATATTGATGAAAAGAATTCGATGAAGAAGTGCTGGACTCGGGACACTCATTGGATCGGGAATTTCGCGAAACACCACTCGACATATGAGAACCTTCACTACCATTTTCTCTAAACTTATACACTCTAACCTGATCCAGATTAACAGTCATTCTTTCACCATTGACATCAACAACCAAATTATTATTTCGAACTTCCAAAACCTCGAACGGACCTACAAACTTCGGACCAAACTTAGCTACTCTCTTTTGACGACTTGAACTTAACCAATGCTTTTCTACTAACACAAAATCTCCAACTTTCACTTCTAACTCCCTTCTACGCATATTATAATACTGAGCTTGCTTTTCTTGCGCTTTTCCCATTTGAACCTGAGCTTCCTTAACCAACCTCTCAATATCCTGACACATGTACTGACTTTCCGCATCCGACACCATAACTAACCTTTGGAATGGAGTAATAACTTTTCTACCCAAAAACAATTCAGCAGGCGTCTTCCCCGTTGACTCGTGAACTGCCGTACGAAGTGCGTACGCAAAATGTTGAAGAAACTGGTCCCAATTTGCATGATGAGAACCAACATAAGAAGAAATCATTTGAATTAATGTACGATTTACACGTTCAGCCATATTAGACTGAGGACGATACGGAACAGTAAAAGAATGATCGATCTCCAGCTTTTCACACAGGGCCTTAAATATATCAGAAATAAAACAAGGGCCATGATCACTCACTACCCTAATTGGTGCACCATATTTAGAAATATAATTCTCAAAAAATGCATCGGCAACTGCAGGTGCAGAAGCCTTCCTGAGGGGGACTAACTCTACCCATTTACTGAAATAATCAACTATAACTAGTACAAATCTATATCTTTTAGGATTAGACAATGGATAAGGACCGATTAAATCTACACCTACACATTCATTAGGAAAATTTACTTTAATAGGAATTAATTTGCCAGCTGGACTTACATTTTTATAATTATAACGTTGGCATGTGCTACAGCTGGAGACATAAGCGCGCACTGCTTCCCGCATTTTAGGGAAGTAGCAGGATTCACAAATTCGAGCATAAGTTTTCCTGATTCCTAAGTGACCTGCTAATGGATTATCATGAAATTCTTTCAAGATGGCCTTACGAAGACTAGCCGGAATAAAAACTCTTAATTCTCCACGTGAATTTACAATTTTAGAATAAAAAAGAAGACCATCGATAAGCTTAAAAGATTGGGACCACTTCTCAAACATAGGCACATCTGCGCTCGGGACATCATCAGGATTTTCCAAATATCGATACAAGCTACCAAATTCTTCATCTTGCTTCTGTTCCCTTATTAACTGCTCTCGTGACCTTAACACCAACGACGACAATGCACAACACTTAACTTCCTCCGTGACCTCTAAACCACCATGCAGGTTTCGTGACAAAGCATCCGCTACCGCATTCTCCTTGCCAGCCCTATGTTCTATAACAACATTATACTCTGCTAACTTCAAACACCATCTGACCATACGAGACGACAACCCCTTTCCATTAGTTAACTTTGTCAAAGCTGAATGGTCCGTAATGACTTTAACCGGTATATTAGTGAAAAAACAACGAAATTTATTCAAAGCCCAAATTACTGCAAGACACTCCCTTTCCGTAATCGAATAATTCCTTTCCGCTGCATTTAAAATTCTTGACGCAAACGCTATAGGTCGACCTTTCTGTGCTAACATCGCTCCAACCCCCACTGCACTCGCATCGCAATACACTTCAAACTGAGACGAATAATCGGGGTGAGCCAAAACAGGAGGGGAAACTACTGCCTCTTTTAATAATTCAAACGATCTCTGAGCTGCTGATGACCATACAAACTTAACCCTTTTCCTTTTTAAATTATACAACGGTTCACATAACTCCGAAAAACGTGGAATGAACTTGGCAAACCAAGCCACCATCCCTAAAAATGTCGCCACTTCCTTACTATTTTTGGGGGGATTCATTGACGTAATTGCCTCAATTTTCTCATTATCTATATTAATACCATCACTCGTAATTTTAACTCCTAAATACTTTATCTCTTTTCTCAAAAATTTACATTTTTCTAACTTAACTGTTAACCCAGCATCTCTTAACAACGTAAATACTTCTCTCAATAATCTTAAATGCTCTTCAAATGTAGCTGCCATTATAATTATGTCGTCCAGATAGACCAAGACACCCTTACCAAGCAAAGGTTTAAGGATATTATTCATGGCCTTCTGAAACGTTGCCGGCGCTCCCGATAAACCAAAACTCATTCTCTTAAAAGCAAAACAACCGTCCCGAGTAATAAACGCAGTCTTAGGTATGTCCTCCGGCTTCATTGCAATCTGAAAATAACCCGACGTAAGATCTAACGTTGACATATAATTCGTACTCGTTATATTAGCCAAAATGTCGTCAATTACTGGAATAGGATACTGAGGGTATTGCGTTATCGCATTTAACTTTCTATAATCTACTGCAAACCTATATGCCTCTGGATTATCTAAACTTTTCCCATTATTTTTACGACATAACACTACTGGAGATGCAAAAGGCGACTCAATTGGCATTATAATATCGTCCGCTAACATTTTTTGAATATGATAATCAATTATACCTTGTTTAACTTTATCATAACGATATGGTTTACTAGCAACAGGTGCTTTTAAACCAGTATCAATCTCATGCCACGCAACATGCGTTAAACCCGGTTTATCAGAAAAAACCTCTCCAAATTCATTTAAAAACTTATTAAATTCCTCCCTCTCCATTTCACTTAACCCCGACTCCTCCAAATTAACTGACACTGAAACAGGCTCTTTCTTACTCACATTCTCATCATTATTCACGATTAACGACTTTTTAAAGAAATCCAAACTAATTCCTCTATCCCTCATATAATCCACACCAACTATACAATGCACTGTTAATCCATCCAACACACAAAACTCCCAACATGTCTTAACCGAACGAATTTCAACTTCCAATTCTACTGAACCTTTATTATCGCAAGCTACTCCCTGTGCTGACTGAACCACCAGACTTGACCTTTTCAACTTCTTATACGAAAAATATTTCCGATAACAATCAAAAGAAATGAACGACTTATCTGCCCCTGTATCGAAGACACTTTTAACGACAATACCATCTAACACAATTAACACTTCAGGTAACTCAACCGGATTAATAGTAACTTTATTTAAACTCACCGAAGACTTTTCCGACCTCTGAACACATCTCTTTTGCACTGATCTATTTTCAAAATTCTTATCCGAAGTTAATCTCCTTACTTGCGAAGAAACATTCCTGTCCCGTACTCCCCCACTACGATCATAACCACTATTCTGTCTATTTCCATGCATATTTCTCTCACCACTTCTAAAATTATTAGCACCACCACCATTCCTATTACCATTACTCGTATTCGACATATTACGACCAAATCCATCCCTTCTATTACGCACATTACTATCCGGAAATCGCTGTCCCCCTCTCACAAAATTACGTTCCCCCTCATTTCTCAAATTACTATCCGTGACAGGTCTCTGCCGAGGGTTACGCAAATCCCGTTGATCCGAGCTATGCCGAGACTCATACTTCGATAATATCTGGTGCATTTCTGCAAAATTCTTCGGTGCTCTAACTTCAATAAAGTCCTGTATATTTGGATTAAAAAGAGGAAAGACAATGTCCAACAATTCCTCAAATGTAATATCTAAATCTAATTTATTTTTTAGTTCCAGCTTACGAAGATAAAATTTTGACGCCGACTCATATATATTCTGCTTATTACAATAGAACTCTTTTCTCAAAATACTTTTATCTTTAACTGGAGGAAATGCCTTCTTTAACTCAATTACAGTTTGTTCAAATCTTTTCGCTTCATCAGTAATCAAAAACTTTCCTATATTTTCTAACCACAAAAGTGCTTCGCCCTTTAACGAGCATTTAAGCACTACGTATCTACTTTTTTCAGGTATATTATTGAACAAAATATAATCATCTAATTTCACTAAAAATTCACTAATATCACCCTCACCGGTGAAATACACTCGTGGCACAATCTCAAAATGTCCGACATTTCGTTGGGCGCCATTTGTGACGGTATGCTCATGCTGGGTGTCATTTATCACATTATATGCAGACATACTCAGTAATTTAGGTTAAAACAACACAGTTTATTAAAATGATAAGGGCTAAAGGAAAGTGGAGCAAGACTATAATTTCACACACTGAGAACACTATGAACAGCTAAAATCATACTCACAGGCTTCGGTCTAGCTCAGTCGTGGCACCGTCTAACACTTGACACTATTTCCTGGCTGATCTACTAAACAAATCTTAATTTCACAGCCCGTGGCTGTGGATATTCCTTTATTTCTCAAATAATCAAAACTAAACTTTCTTACCAAGGCCGAATCTTTAATCCACTATCTGAACTCCTTTCCGCTTTACTGGAGGCCGTAGCTATTTTCTAATCGTCAGCACCTTACTAAACAATCATCAACTTCGTTGTCCAATGGCGGAATACACACAGAGGCTGCTGGCTACTGCCAGAAACACACAGACGCTGGCTAAGGCCAGAAACACACAGACGCTGGCTGAGGCCAGAAACACACACGCCACAAACTCACACCCAAGCTTTTATACGCGACAAACTGAGATACCTCACATTAACATAATACTAATAACCGCGAGCTAACTGCGGAATTCGAAAGAGCACACACACTCTAGAAAGTTAAAGTAAAAGAGAGGATAGATGTCACTTTTACGCCTACAAAATGTTAAATTATTGACGTCACGATCTCAGAAACACTAGAGTGCCTTTATTACTAAAGGTCACTCCCTCACAGGGGGAATACAGTATTGTTGTAAAATAAAGTTAGACAATGGAAACTGCAATTAGAGTGATTTACAGATTCTTGTTCATATTTATATTCAAGCTTTGCTTACATTTTATATTGTTGCACTTATAAATAAATAGTCATATTATTGTATTTAACGCTTTAACGTATTCAATTTTACGACAATGTATAACAGAAAAACTAATTTTGGGAATGCTGTATTGTTGTAAAATAAAGTTCAAAAATGGGATATTTAAATGAGTGTCTTTACATATTACAGTTCATATTTGTATTCATTCTTTTTTTATATTTCTATATAGTTGCGCTTATCAATAAACAGTCATATTGTTGCATTTAACGCTATAACTTATTCAATTTTACAACAATGTATAACAGAAAAGTCTAATATTGGGAATGCTGTATTGTTGTAAAATAAAGTTCAACAATGGGAACTGTCTTTAGAGTGTCTTTACATATTACAGTTCATATTTATAATCATTCTTTGTTTACATTTTAATATTGTTGCCCTTATCTATATACAGTCATATTTTTGTATTTAACGCAATAACTTATTTAATTTTACGACAATGTATAACAGAAAAATCTAATTTGGGGAATGCAGTATTGTTGTAAAATAAAGTTCAACAATGGAAACTGCAATTAGAGTGATTTACAGATTCATGTTCATATTTATATTCAAGTTTTGCTTACATTTTTTATTGTTGCACTTATCAATACATATTCATATTGTTGAATTTAACGCTATAACTTATTCAATTTTACGACAATGTATAACAGAAATTTCTGATTTAGGGAATGCTGTATTGTTGTAAAATAAAGTATAACAATGGGAACTGTAATTAGAGTGTCTTTAGATATTACAGTTCATATTTATAATGATTCTTTGTTTACATTTTTATATTGTTGCCCTTATCAATATACAGTCATATTGTTGTATTAATCGCTATAACTTATTCAAATTTACGACAATGTATAACAGAACAATCTAATTTGGGGAATGCAGTATTGTTTTAAAATAAAGTTCAACAATGGAAACTACAATTAGAGTGATTTACAGATTCTTGTTCATATTTATATTCAAGCTTTGCTTACATTTTATATTGTTGCACTTATCAATACGTAGTCATATTGTATTTAACGCTTTAACGTATTCAATTTTACGACAATGTATAACAGAAAAATCTAATTTTCGGAATGCTGTATTGTTGTAAAATAAACTTCAAAAATGGGAACTTTAATTGAATGTCTTTACATATTACAGTTCATATTTGTATTCATTCTTTGTTTATATTTCTATATTGTTGCGCTTATCAATAAACAGTCATATTGTTGCATTTAACACTATAACTTATTCAATTTTACGACAATGTATAACAAAAAAATCTAATTTTGGGAATGCTGTATTGTTGTAAAATAAAGTTCAACAATGGGAACTGTATTTAGAGTGTCTTTCCATATTACAGTTCATATTTGTATACATTCTTTGTGTATATTTTTATATTGTTGCTCTTATCAATAAATAGTCATATTGTTGTATTTAACGCTTTAACGTATTCAATTTTACGACAATGTATAACAGAAAAATCTAATTTTGGGAATGCTGTATTGTTGTAAAATAAATTTCAACAATGGGAGCTGTAATTAGAGTGTCTTTACTTATTACAGTTCATAATTGTATTCATTCTTTGTGTATATTTTTATATTGTTTCGCTTATCAATAAAAAGTCATAATGCTGCATTTAACTCTATAACTTATTCAATTTTACGACAATGTATAACAGAAAAATCTAATTTTGGGAATGCTGTATTTTTGTAAAATAAAGTTCAACAATGGGAACTATTAGAGTGTCTTTACATATTACAGTTCACATTTGTATTCATTCTTTGTTTATATTTTTATATTGTTGCGCTTATCAATAAACAGTTATATTGTTGCATTTAACGCTATAACTTATTTAATTTTACGACAATGTATAACAGAAAAATCTAATTTGGGGAGTGCAGTATTGTTGTAAAATAAAGTTAAACAATGGAAACTGCAATTAGAGTGTCTTTACATATTACAGTTCATATTTATAATCATTCTTTGTTTACATTTTTATATTGTTGCCCTTATCTATATAGAGTCATATTTTTGTATTTAACGCAATAACTTATTCAATTTTACGACAATGTATAACAGAAAAATCTAATTTGGTGAATGTAGTATTGTTGTAAAATAAAGTTCAACAATGGAAACTGCAATTAGAGTGATTTACAAATTCATGTTCATATCTATAATCAAGTTTTGCTTACATTTTATAATGTTGCACTTATCAATACATATTCATATTGTTGTATTTAACGCTTCAACTTATTTAATTTTACGACAAAGTATAACAGAAAAATCTAATTTTGGGAATGCTGTATTGTTGTAAAATAAAGTTCAACAATGGGAACTGTAATTAGAGTGTCTTTACTTATTACAGTTCATATTTGTATTCATTCTTTGTGTATATTTTTATATTGTTGCGCTTATCAATAAACAGTCATATTGTTGCATTTAACGCTAGAACTTATTCAATTTTACGACAATCTATAACAGAAAATTCTGATTTAGGGATTGCTGTATTGTTGTAAAATAAAGTTCAATAACGGAAACTGTAATTAGAGTGTCTTTAGATATTACAGTTGATATTTATAATGATTCTTTGTTTACATTTGTATATTGTTGCTCTTATCAATATACAGTCATATTGTTGTATTTAGCGCTATAACTTATTCAATGTTACGACAATGTATAACAGAACAATCTAATTTGGGGAATGCAGTATTGTTTTAAAATAAAGTTCAACAATGGAAACTGCAATTAGAGTGATTTACAAATTCTTGTTAATATTTATATTCAAGCTTTGCTTACATTTTACATTGTTGCACTTATCAATAAATAGTCATATTTTTTGTATTTAACGCTTTAACGTATTCAATTTTACGACAATGTATAACAGAAAAATCTAATTTACAGAATGCTGTATTGTTGTAAAATTAAATTCAAAAATGGGAAATTTAATTGAATGTCTTTACATATTGCAGTTCATATTTGTATTCATTCTTTGTTTATATTTCTATATTGTTGCGCTTATCAATAAACAGTCAGATTGTTGCATTTAACACTATAACTTATTCAATTTTACGGCAATGTATAACAAAAAAATCTAATTTTGGGAATGCTGTATTGTTGTAAAATAAAGTTCAAAAATGGGAACTTTAATTGAATGCCTTTACATATTACAGTTCATATTTGTATACATTCTTTGTGTATATTTTTACATTGTTGCACTTATCAATAACTAGTCATATTGTTGTATTTAACGCTTAAACTTATTCAATTTTACGACAATGCATAACAGAAAATTCTCATTTTGGGAATGCTGCATTGTTGTAAAATAAAGTTCAACAATGGAAACTGTAATTACAGTGATTGATCGATTGCAGTTATTACTTATATTCAAGATTAGCTTACACTTTTATATTGTTGCATTTATCAATACATAGAGATATTGTTGTATTTAACGCTTTAACGTATTCAAATTTACGACAAAGCCTAACAAAAAATGAAGTTTTGGGAATGCTGTATTGTTGTAAAATAAAGTTCAACAATGGGAACTTTAATTAGAGTGTCTTTACTTATTACAGTTCATATTTGTATTCATTCTTTGTGTATATTTTTATATTGTTGCGCTTATTAATAAACAGTCATACTGTTGCATTTAACGCTATAACTTATTCAATTTTACGACAATGTATAGCAGAGAAATCTAATTTTGGGAATGATGTATTGTTGTAAATTAAAGTTCAACAATGGGAACTATTAGAGTGTCTTTACATATTACAGTTCATATTTGTATTCATTCTTTGTTTATATTTCTATATTGTTGCGCTTATCAATAAACAGTCATATTGTTGCATTTAACACTATAACTTATTCAATTTTACGGCAATGTATAGCAAAAACATCTAATTTTGGGAATGCTGTATTGTTGTAAAATAAAGTTCAACAATGGGAACTGTATTTAAAGTGTCTTTACATATTACAGTTCATATTTATAATCATTCTTTGTTTACATTTTTATATTGTTGCCCTTATCTATATAGAGCCATATTTTTGTATTTAACCCAATAACTTATTCAATTTTACGACAATGTATAACAGAAAAATCTAATTTGGGGAATGCAGTATTGTTGTAAAATAAAGTTCAACAATGGAAACTGCAATTAGAGTGATTTACAGATTCATGTTCATATTTATAATCAAGTTTTGCTTACATTTTATATTGTTGAACTTATCAATACATATTCATATTGTTGTATTTAACGCTTAAACTTATTTAATTTTACGACAAAGTATAACAGAAAAATCTAATTTTGGGAATGCTGTAGTGTTGTAAAATAAAGTTCAACAATGGGAACTGTAATTAGAGTGTCTTTACTTATTACAGTTCATATTTGTATTCATTCTTTGTGTGTATTTTTATATTGTTGCGCTTATCAATAAACAGTCATATTGTTGCATTTAACGCTAGAACTTATTCAATTTTACGACAATCTATAACAGAAAATTCTGATTTAGGGATTGCTGTATTGTTGTAAAATAAAGTTCAATAACGGAAACTGTAATTAGAGTGTCTTTAGATATTACAGTTAATATTTATAATGATTCTTTGTTTACATTTGTATATTGTTGCTCTTATCAATATACAGTCATATTGTTGTATTTAGCGCTATAACTTATTCAATGTTACGACAATGTATAACAGAACAATCTAATTTGGGGAATGCAGTATTGTTTTAAAATAAAGTTCAACAATGGAAACTGCAATTAGAGTGATTTACAAATTCTTGTTAATATTTATATTCAAGCTTTGCTTACATTTTACATTGTTGCACTTATCAATAAATAGTCATATTTTTTGTATTTAACGCTTTAACGTATTCAATTTTACGACAATGTATAACAGAAAAATCTAATTTACGGAATGCTGTATTGTTGTAAAATTAAATTCAAAAATGGGAAATTTAATTGAATGTCTTTACATATTGCAGTTCATATTTGTATTCATTCTTTGTTTATATTTCTATATTGTTGCGCTTATCAATAAAAAGTCAGATTGTTGCATTTAACACTATAACTTATTCAATTTTACGGCAATGTATAACAAAAAAATCTAATTTTGGGAATGCTGTATTGTTGTAAAATAAAGTTCAAAAATGGGAACTTTAATTGAGTGTCTTTACATATTTCAGTTCATAATTGTATTCATTCTTTGTGTATATTTTTATATTGTTGCGCTTATCAATAAACAGTCATATTGTTGCATTTAACGCTGTAACTTATTCAATTTTACGACGATGTATAACAGAAAAATGTAGTTTTGGGAATGCTGTATTGTTGTAAAATAAAGTTCAACAATGGAAACTGTAATTACAGTGATTGATCGATTGCAGTTATTACTTATATTCAAGATTAGCTTACACTTTTATATTGTTGCATTTATCAATACATAGAGATATTGTTGTATTTAACGCTTTAACGTATTCAAATTTACGACAACGCCTAACAAAAAATGAAGTTTTGGGAATGCTGTATTGTTGTAAAATAAAGTTCAACAATGGGAACTTTAATTAGAGTGTCTTTACTTATTACAGTTCATATTTGTATTCATTCTTTGTGTATATTTTTATATTGTTGCGCTTATTAATAAACAGTCATACTGTTGCATTTAACGCTATAACTTATTCAATTTTACGACAATGTATAGCAGAGAAATCTAATTTTGGGAATGATGTATTGTTGTAAATTAAAGTTCAACAATGGGAACTATTAGAGTGTCTTTACATATTACAGTTCACATTTGTATTCATTCTTTGTTTATATTTTTATATTGTTGCGCTTATCAATAAACAGTCATATTGTTGTATTTAGCAACATAACTTATTCAATTTTACGACAATGTATAAAGGAAAAATCTACTTTGGGGAATGCAGTATTGTTGTAAAATTAAGTTAAACAATGGAAACTGCAATTAGAGTCATTTATAGATTCTTGTTCATATTTATATTTAAGCTTTGCTTACATTTTATATTGTTGCACTTATCAAAAATAGTCATAATGTTGCATTTAACGCTTTAACGTATTCAATTTTACGACAATGTATAACAGAAAAATCTAATTTTGGGAATGCTGTCTTGTTGTAAAATAAAGTTCAAAAATGGGAACATTAATTGAGTGTCTTTACATATTACAGTTCACATTTGTATTCATTCTTTGTTTATATTTCTATATTGTTGGGCTTATTAATAAACAGTCATATTGTAGCATTTAACGCTATAACTTATTCAATTTTACAACAATGTATAACAGAAAAATCTACTATTGGGAATGCTGTATTTTTGTAAAATAAAGTTCAACAATGGGAACTGTATTTAGAGTGTCTTTACATATTACAGTTCATATTTATAATCATTCTTTGTTTACATTTTTATATTGTTGCCCTTATCTATATAGTGCCATATTTTTGTATTTAACCCAATAACTTATTCAATTTTACGACAATGTATAACAGAAAAATCTAATTTGGGGAATCTATTATTGTTGTAAAATAAAGTTCAACAATGGAAACTGCAATTAGAGTGATTTACAGATTCATGTTCATATTTATAATCAAGTTTTGCTTACATTTTATATTGTTGCACTTATCAATACATATTCATATTGTTGTATTTAACGCTTAAACTTATTCAATTTTACGACAATCTATAACAGAAAATTCTGATTTAGGGAATGCTGTATTGTTGTAAAATAAAGTTCAATAACGGAAACTGTAATTACAGTGATTGACAGATTGCAGTTTATATTTATATTCAAGATTAGCTTACACTTTTATATTGTTTCATTTATCAATACATAGACATTGTGTTTCATTTAAAGCTGTAACGATATTCAATTTTACGACAATGTATAACAGAAAAATCTAATTTTGGGAATGCTGTATTGTTGTAAAATAAAGTTCAATAATGGGAACTGTAATTAGAGTGTCTTTAGATATTACAGTTCATATTTATAATGATTCTTTGTTTACATTTGTATATTGTTGCTCTTATCAATATACAGTCATATTGTTGTATTTAGCGCTATAACTTATTCAATGTTACGACAATGTATAACAGAACAATCTAATTTGGGGAATGCAGTATTGTTTTAAAATAAAGTTCAACAATGAAAACTGCAATTAGAGTTATTTACAAATTCTTGTTAATATTTATATTCAAGCTTTGCTTACATTTTACATTGTTGCACTTATCAATATATAGTCATATTTGTTGTATTTAACGCTTTAACGTATTCAATTTTACGACAATGTATAACAGAAAAATCTAATTTTCGAAATGCTGTATTGTTGTAAAATAAACTTCAAAAGTGGGAACTTTAATTGAATGTCTTTACATATTACAGTTCATATTTGTATACATTCTTTGTGTATATTTTTATATTGTTGCACCTATCAATAAATAGTCATGTTGTTGAATTTAACGCTTTAACGTATTCAATTTTACTACAATGTATAACAAAAAAATCTAATTTTTGGAATGTTGTATTGTTGTAAAATAAAGTTCAACAATGGGAACTTTAATTAGAGTGTCTTTACATATTACAGTTCACATTTGTATTCATTCTTTGTTTATATTTCTATATTGTTGTGCTTATCAATAAACAGTCATATTGTTGCATTTAACGCTATAACTTATTCAATTTTACAACAATGTATAACAGAAAAATCTAATATTGGGAATGCTGTATTTTTGTAAAATAAAGTTCAACAATGGGAACTGTATTTAGAGTGTCTTTACATATTACAGTTCATATTTATAATCATTCTTTGTTTACATTTTTATATTGTTGCCCTTATCTATATAGAGCCATATTTTTGTATTTAACCCAATAACTTATTCAATTTTACGACAAAGTATAACAGAAAAATCTAATTTTGGGAATGCTGTATTGTTGTAAAATAAAGTTCAACAATGGGAACTGTAATTAGAGTGTCTTTACTTATTACAGTTCATATTTGTATTCATTCTTTGTGTATATTTTTATATTGTTGCGCTTGTCAATTAAAAGTCATATTTTTGCATTTAACGCTATAACTTATTCAATTTTACGACAATCTATAACAGAAAATTCTGATTTAGGGAATGCTGTATTGTTGTAAAATAAAGTTCAATAACGGAAACTGTAATTACAGTGATTGACAGATTGCAGTTTATATTTATATTCAAGATTAGCTTACACTTTTATATTGTTTCATTTATCAATACATAGACATTGTGTTTCATTTAAATCTGTAACGATATTCAATTTTACGACAATGTATAACAGAAAAATCTAATTTTGGGAATGCTGTATTGTTGTAAAATAAAGTTCAACAATGGGAACTATTGGAGTGTCTTTATATATTACAGTTCACATTTGCATTCATTCTTTGTTTATATTTTTATATTGTTGCGCGTAACAATTAACAGTCATATTGTTGCATTAATCGATATAACTTATTCAATTTTAAGACAATGTATAACAGAAATATCTAATTTTCAGAATGCTGTATTGTTGTAAAATAAACTTAAAAAATGGGAACTTTAATTGAATGTCTTTACATATTACAGTTCATATTTGTATAACTTCTTTGTGTATATTTTTATATTGTTGCACTTATCAATAAATAGTCATATTGTTGTATTTAACGATTTAACGTATTCAATTTTACGACAATGTATAACAAAAAATCTAATTTTGGGAATGTTGTATTGTTGTAAAATAAAGTTCAACAATGGGAACTATTAGAGTGTCTTTACTATTACAGTTCACATTTGTATTCATTCTTTGTTTATATTTTTATATTGTTGCGCTTATCAATAAACATTCATATTGTTGCATTTATCGATATAACTTATTCAATTTTAAGACAATGTATAACAGAAATATCTAATTGTCAGAATGCTGTATTGTTGTAAAATAAACTTAAAAAATGGGAACTTTAATTGAATGTCGATACATATTACAGTTCATATTTGTATTCATTCTTTGTTTATATTTCTATATTGTTGCGCTTATCAATAAACAATCATATTGTCATTTAACACTATAACTTATTCAATTTTACGACAATGTATAACAAAAAAATCAAATTTTGTTAATGCTGTATTGTTGCAAAATAAATTTCAACAATGGGAGCTGTAATTAGAGTGTCTTTACTTATTTAAGCTCATAATTGTATTCATTCTTTGTGTATATTTTTATATTGTTGCGCTTATCAATAAACAGTCATATTGTTGCATTTAACGCTATAACTTATTCAATTTTACGGCAATGTATAACAGAAAAATCTAATTTTGGGAATGCTGTATTGTCGTAAAATAAATTTCAACAATGGGAACTGTATTTAGAGTGTCTTTACATATTACAGTTAATATTTGTATTCATTCTTTTTGTATATTTTTATATTGTTGCACTTATCAATAAATAGTCATATTGTTGTATTAAACGCTTTAACGTATTCAATTTTACGACAATGTATAACAGAAAAATCTAATTTTTTAAAGGCTCTATTGTTGTAAAATAAAGTTCAAAAATGGGAAGTGTATTTAGAGTGTCTTTACATATTACAGTTCATATTTATAATCATTCTTTGTTTACATTTTTATATTGTTTCCCTTATAAATATGCAGTAATATTTTTGTATTTAACGCTATAACATATTCAATTTTAAGACAATGTATAAGAGAAAAATTTAATTTGGGGAATGCAGTATTGTTGTAAAATAAAGTTCAACAATGGAAACTGTAATTACAGTGATTGGCAGATTGCAGTTTATATTTATATTCAAGATTAGCATACACTTGTATATTGTTTCATTTATCATTACATTGACATATTGTTGTATTTAACGCTTTAACGTATTCAATTTTACGACAATGTATAACAGAAAAATCTAATTTTGGGAATGCTGTATTGTTTAAAATAAAGTTCAACAATGGGAACTGTAATTAGAGTGTCTTTACTTATTACAGTTCATATTTGTATTCATTCTTTGTGTTTATTTTTATATTGTTGCACTTATCAATAAATAGTCATATTGTTGTATTTAACGCTTTAACGATATTCAATTTTACGACAATGTATAACAGAAAAATCTAATTTTGGGAATGCTGTATTGTTGTAAAATAAAGTTCAACAGTGGGAACGGTAATTAGAGTGTCTTTAGATATTACAGTTCATATTTATAATGATTTTTGGTTACATTTGTATATTGTTGCTCTTATCAATATACAGTCATATTGTTGTATTTAGCGCTATAACTTATTCAATGTTACGACAATGTGTAACAGAACAATCTAATTTGGGGAACGCAGTATTGTTTTAAAATAAAGTTCAACAATGGAAACTGCAATTAGAGTGATTTACAAATTCTTGTTAATATTTATATTCAAGCTTTGCTTACATTTTACATTGTTGCACTTATCAATAAATAGTCATATTTGTTGTATTTAACGCTTTAACGTATTCAATTTTACGACAATGTATAACAGAAAAATCTAATTTTCGGAATGCTGTATTGTTGTAAAATAAACTTCAAAAATGGGAAGTTTAATTGAATGTCTTTACATATTACAGTTCATATTTGTATACATTCTTTGTGTATATTTTTATATTGTTGCACTTATAAATAAATAGTCATATTGTTGTATTTAACGCTTTAACGTATTCAATTTTACGACAATGTATAACAAAAAAATCTAATTTTGGGAATGTTGCATTTTTGTAAAATAAAGTTCAACAATGGGAACTATTAGAGTGTCTTTACATATTACAGTTCACATTTGTATTTATTCTTTGTTTATATTTTTATATTGTTGCGCTTATCAATAAACAGTCATATTGTTGCATTTAACGCTATACCTTATTTAATTTTACGACAATGTATAGCAGAGAAATCTAATTTTGGGAATGCTGTATTGTTGTAAAATAAAGTTCAACAATGGGAACTATTAGAGTGTATTTACATATTACAGTTCACATTTGTATTCATTCTTTGTTTATATTTTTATATTGTTGCGCTTATCAATAAACAGTCATATTGTTGTATTTAGCAACATAACTTATTCAATTTTGCGACAATGTATAACAGAAAAATCTAATTTTGGGCATTCTGTATTGTTGTAAAATAAAGTTAAACAATGGAAACTGCAATTAGAGTGATTTACAGATTCTTGTTCATATTTATATTTAAGCTTTGCTTACATTTTATATTGTTGCACTTATCAATAAATAGTCATATTGTTGTATTTAACGCTTTAACGTATTCAATTTTACGACAAAGTATTACAGAAAAATCTAATTTTTTAAAGGCTGTATTGTTGTAAAATAAAGTTCAACAATGGGAAGTCTATTTAGAGTGTCTTTACATATTACAGTTCATATTTGTATTCATTCTTTGTTTATATTTCTATATTTTTGCGCTTATCAATTAACAGTCATATTGTTGCATTTAACGCTATAACTTATTCAATTTGACAACAATGTATAACAGAAAAATCTAATATTGGGAATGCTGTATTTTTGTAAAATAAAGTTCAACAATGGGAACTGTATTTAGAGTGTCTTTACATATTACAGTTCATATTTATAATCATTCTTTGTTTACATTTTTATATTGTTTCCCTTATCTATATAGAGCCATATTTTTGTATTTAATCCAATAACTTATTCAATTTTACGACAATGTATAACAGAAAAATCTAATTTGGGGAATGTAGTATTGTTGTAAAATAAAGTTCAACAATGGAAACTGCAATTAGAGTGATTTACAGATTCATGTTCATATTTATAATCAAGTTTTGCTTACATTTTATATTGTTGAACTTATCAATACATATTCATATTGTTGTATTTAACGCTTAAACTTATTTAATTTTACGACAAAGTATAACAGAAAAATCTAATTTTGGGAATGCTGTATTGTTGTAAAATAAAGTTCAACAATGGGAACTGTAATTAGAGTGTCTTTACTTATTACAGTTCATATTTGTATTCATTCTTTGTGTATATTTTTATATTGTTGCGCTTATCAATTAAAAGTGATATTTTTGCATTTAACGCTATAACTTATTCAATTTTACGACAATCTATAACAGAAAATTCTGATTTAGGGAATGCTGTATTGTTGTAAAATAAAGTTCAATAACGGAAACTGTAATTACAGTGATTGACAGATTGCAGTTTATATTTATATTCAAGATTAGCTTACACTTTTATATTGTTTCATTTATCAATACATAGACATTGTGTTTCATTTAAAGCTGTAACGATATTCAATTTTTCGACAATGTATAACAGAAAAATCTAATTTTGGGAATGCTGTATTGTTGTAAAATAAAGTTTAATAATGGGAACTGTAATTAGAGTGTCTTTAGATATTACAGTTCATATTTATAATAATTCTTTGTTTACATTTGTATATTGTTGTTCTTATCAGTGTACAGTCATATTGTTGTATTTAACGCTTTAACGTATTCAATTTTACGACAATGTATAACAGAAAAATCTAATTTTCGGAATGCTGTATTGTTGTAAAATAAACTTCAAAAATGGTAACTTTAATTGAATGTCTTTACATATTACAGTTCATATTTGTATACATTCTTTGTGTATATTTTTATATTGTTGCACTTATCAATAAATAGTCATATTGTTGTATTTAACGATTTAACGTATTCAATTTTACGACAATGTATAACAAAAAAATCTAATTTTGGGAATGTTGTATTGTTGTAAAATAAAGTTCAACAATGGGAACTATTAGAGTGTCTCTACATATTACAGTTCACATTTGTATTCATTCTTTTTTATATTTTTATATTGTTGCGCTTATCAATAAACAGTCATATTGTTGCATTTATCGATATAACTTATTCAATTTTAAGATAATGTATAACAGAAAAATCTAATTTTCAGAATGCTGTGTTGTTGTAAAATAAACTTCAAAAATGGGAACTTTAATTGAATGTCGATACATATTACAGTTCATATTTGTATTCATTCTTTGTTTATATTTTTATATTGTTGCGCTTATCAATCAACAGTCATATTGTTGCATTTAACGCTAGAACTTATTCAATTTTACGACAATGTATAACAGAAAAATCTAATTTTGGGAATGCTGTATTGTTGTAAAATAAATTTCAACAATGGGAGCTGTAATTAGAGTGTCTTTACTTATTACTGTTCATAATTGTATTCATTCTTTGTGTATATTTTTATATTTTTGCGCTTATCAATAAAAAGTCATATCGTTTCATTTAACTCTATAACTTATTCAATTTTACGACAATGTATAACAGAAAAATCTAATTTTGGGAGTGCTGTATTGTTTTAAAATAAAGTTCAACAATGGGAACTTTAATTGAATGTTTTTACATATTACAACTCATATTTGTATTGATTCTTTGTTTATATTTCTATATTGTTGCACTTATCAATAAATAGTCATATTGTTGTATTAAACGCTTTAACGAATTCAATTTTACGACAATGTATAACAGAAAAATCTAATTTTTTAAAGGCTGTATTGTTGTAAAATAAAGTTCAACAATGGGAAGTGTATTTAGAGTGTCTTTACATATTACAGTTCATATTTATAATCATTCTTTGTTTACATTTTTATATTGTTTCCCTTATCAATATGCAGTAATATTTTTGTATTTAACGCTATAACTTATTCAATTTAACGACAATGTATAACAGAAAAATTTAATTTGGGGAATGCAGTATTGTTGTAAAATATAGTTCAACAATGGAAACTGTAATTATAGTGATTGACAGATTGCAGTTTATATTTATATTCAAGATTAGCATACACTTCTATATTGCTTCATTTATCATTACATGGACATAGTGTTGTATTTAACGCTTTAACGTATTCAATTTTACGACAATGTATAACAGAAAAATCTAATTTTGGGAATGCTGTATTGTTGTAAAATAAAGTTCAACAATGGGAACGGTAATTAGAGTGTCTTTAGATATTACAGTTAATATTTATAATGATTCATTGTTTAAATTTGTATATTGTTGCTCTTATCAATATACAGTCATATTGTTGTATTTAGCGCTATAACTTATTCAATGTTACGACAATGTATAACAGAAAATTCTGATTTAGGGAATGCTGCATTGTTGTAAAATAAAGTTCAATAACGGAAACTGTAATTACAGTGATTGACAGATTGCAGTTTATATTTATATTCAAGATTAGCTTACACTTTTATATTGTTTCATTTATCAATACATAGACATTGTGTTTCATTTAAAGCTGTAACGATATTCAATTTTACGACAATGTATAACAGAAAAATCTAATTTTGGGAATGCTGTATTGTTGTAAAATAAAGTTCAATAATGGGAACTGTAATTAGAGTTTCTTTAGATATTACAGTTCATATTTATAATGATTCTTTGTTTGCATTTGTATATTGTTGCTCTTATCAATATACAGTCATATTGTTGTATTTAGCGCTATAACTTATTCAATGTTACGACAATGTATAACAGAACAATCAAATTTGGGGAATGCAGTATTGTTTTAAAATAAAGTTCAACAATGGAAACTGCAATTAGAGTGATTTACAAATTCTTGTTAATATTTATATTCAAGCTTTGCTTACATTTTACATTGTTGCACTTATCAATAAATAGCCATATTTGTTGTATTTAACGCTTTAACGTATTCAATTTTACGACAATGTATAACAGAAAAATCTAATTTTCGGAATGCTGTATTGTTGTAAAATAAACTTCAAAAATGGTAACTTTAATTGAATGTCTTTACATATTACAGTTCATATTTGTATACATTCTTTGTGTATATTTTTATATTGTTGCACTTATCAATCAACAGTCATATTGTTGCATTTAACGCTAGAACTTATTCAATTTTACGACAATCTATAACAGAAAATTCTGATTTAGGGAATGCTGCATTGTTGTAAAATAAAGTTCAATAACGGAAACTGTAATTACAGTGATTGACAGATTGCAGTTTATATTTATATTCAAGATTAGCTTACACTTTTATATTGTTTCATTTATCAATACATAGACATTGTGTTAATACATAGACATAAGTGTATTTAGAGTGTCTTTACATATTACAGTTCATATTTATAATCATTCTTTGTTTACATTTTTATATTGTTTCCCTTATCAATATGCAGTAATATTTTTGTATTTAACGCTATAACTTATTCAATGTTACGACAATGTGTAACAGAACAATCTAATTTGGGGAATGCAGTATTGTTTTAAAATAAAGTTCAACAATGGAAACTGCAATTAGAGTGATTTACAGATTCTTGTTCATATTTATATTTAAGCTTTGCTTACATTTTATATTGTTGCACTTATCAATAAATAGTCATATTGTTGTATTTAACGTTTAACGTGTTCAATTTTACGACAATGTATAACAGAAAAATCTAATTTTGGGAATGCTGTATTGTTGTAAAATAAAGTTCAAAAATGGGAACTTTAATTGAGTGTCTTTACATATTACAGTTCACATTTGTATTCATTCTTTGTTTATATTTCTATATTGTGTCGCTTATCAATAAACAGTCATATTGTTGCATTTAACGCTATAACTTATTCAATTTTACAACAATGTATAACAGAAAAATCTAATATTGGGAATGCTGTATTTTTGTAAAATAAAGTTCAACAATGGGAACTGTATTTAGAGTGTCTTTATATATTACAGTTCATATTTATAATCATTCTTTGTTTACATTTTTATATTGTTGCCCTTATCTATATAGAGCCATATTTTTGTATTTAACCCCATAACTTATTCAATTTTACGACAATGTATAACAGAAAAATCTAATTTGGTGAATGTAGTATTGTTGTAAAGTAAAGTTCAACAATGGAAACTGCAATTAGATTGATTTACAGATTCATGTTCATATTTATAATCAAGTTTTGCTTACATTTTATATTGTTGAACTTATCAATACATATTCATATTGTTGTATTTAACGCTTAAACTTATATAAATTTACGACAAAGTATAACAGAAAAATCTAATTTTGGGAATGCTGTATTGCTGTAAAATAAAATTCAACAATGGGAACTGTAATTAGAGTGTCTTTACTTATTACAGTTCATATTTGTATTCATTCTTTGCGTATATTTTTATATTGTTGCGCTTATCAATTAAAAGTCATATTTTTGCATTTAACGCTATAACCTATTCAAATTTACGACAATCTATAACAGAAAATTCTGATTTAGGGAATGCTGCATTGTTGTAAAATAAAGTTCAATAACGGAAACTGTAATTACAGTGATTGACAGATTGCAGTTTATATCTATATTCAAGATTAGCTTACACTTTTATATTGTTTCATTTATCAATACGTAGACATTGTGTTTCATTTAAAGCTGTAACGATATTCAATTTTACGACAATGTATAACAGAAAAATCTAATTTTCGGAATGCTGTATTGTTGTAAAATAAACTACAAAAATGGGAACTTTAATTGAATGTCTTTACATATTACAGTTCATATTTGTATACATTCTTTGTGTATATTTTTATATTGTTGCACTTATCAATAAATAGTCATATTGTTGTATTTAACGATTTAACGTATTCAATTTTACGACAATGTATAACAAAAAAACCTAATTTTGGGAATGTTGTATTGTTGTAAAATAAAGTTCAGCAATGGGAACTATTAGAGTGTCTTTACATATTACAGTTCACATTTGTATTCATTCTTTTTTATATTTTTATATTGTTGCGCTTATCAATAAACAGTCATATTGTTGCATTTATCGATATAACTTATTCAATTTTAAGACAATGTATAACAGAAAAATCTAATTTTCAGAATGCTGTGTTGTTGTAAAATAAACTTCAAAAATGGGAACTTTAATTGAATGTCGATACATATTACAGTTCATATTTGTATTCATTCTTTGTTTATATTTTTATATTGTTGCGCTTATCAATCAACAGTCATATTGTTGCATTTAACGCTAGACCTTATTCAATTTTACGACAATGTATAACAGAAAAATCTAATTTTGGGAATGCTGTATTGTTGTAAAATAAATTTCAACAATGGGAGCTGTAATTAGAGTGTCTTTACTTATTACTGTTCATAATTGTATTCATTCTTTGTGTATATTTTTATATTGTTGCGCTTATCAATAAAAAGTCATATTGTTGTATTTAACGCTTTAACGAATTCAATTTTACGACAATGTATAACAGAAAAATCTAATTTTGGGAATGCTCTTTTGTTGAAAAATAAAGTTCAACAATGGGAACTGTATTTAGAGTGTCTTTACATATTACAGTTCACATTTATAATCATTCTTTTTTACATTTTTATATTGTTGCCCTTATCAATATGCAGTCATATTTTGTATTTAACGCTATAACTTATTCAATTTTACAACAATGTATAACAGAAAAATCTAATATTGGGAATGCTGTATTGTTGTAAAATAAAGTTCAACATTGGGAACTGTAATTAGAGTGTCTTTACATATTATATTTCATATTTGTATTCATTCTTTGTTTATATTTTTATATTGTTGCGCTTATGAATAAACAGTCATATTGTTGCATTTAACGCTATGACCTATTCAAATTTACGACAATGTATAACAGAGAAATCTAATTTTGGGAATGCTGTATTGTTGTAAATAAAATTTCAACAATGAGAGATGTAATTAGAGTGTCTATACTTATTACAGTTCATAATTGTATTCATTCTTTGTGTATATTTTTACATTGTTGCGCTTATCAATAAACAGTCATATTGTTACATTAAACGCTGTAACTTATTCAATTTTACGACAATGTATAACAGAAAAATCTAATTTTGGGAATGCTGTATTGTTGTAAAGTAAAGTTCAACAATGGGAACTGTAATTAGAGTGTCTTTACTTATTACAGTTCATATTTATAATCATTCTTTGTTTACATTTTTATATTGTTTCCCTTATCAATATGCAGTTATATTTTTGTATTTAACGCTATAACTTATTCAATTTTACGACAATGTATAACAGAAAAATTTAATTTGGGGAATGCAGTATTGTTGTAAAATAAAGTTCAACAATGGAAACTGTAATTACAGTGATTGACAAATTGCAGTTTATATTTTTATTCAAGATTAGCATACACTTGTATATTATTTCATTTATCATTACATGGACATATTGTTGTATTTAACGCTTTAACTTATTTAAATTTACGACAATGTATAACAGAAAAATCTAATTTTGGGAATGCTGTATTGTTGTAAAATAAAGTTCAACAATGGGAACTGTAATTAGAGTGTCTTTACTTATTGCAGTTCATATTTGTATTCATTCTTTGTGTTTATTTTTATATTGTTGCACTTGTCAATAAATAGTCATATTGTTGTATTTAACGCTTTAACGATATTCAATTTTACGACAATGTATAACAGAAAAATCTAATTTTGGGAATGCTTTATTGTTGTAAAATAAAGTTCAACAATGGGAACGGTAATTAGAATGTCTTTAGATATTACAGTTCATATTTATAATGATTCTTTGTTTACATTTGTATATTGTTGCTCTTATCAATATACAGTCGTATTGTTGTATTTAGCGCTATAACTTATTCAATGTTACGACAATGTGTAACAGAACAATCTAATTTGTGGAATGCAGTATTGTTTTAAAATAAAGTTCAACAATGGAAACTGCAATTAGAGTGATTTACAAATTCTTGTTAATATTTATATTCAAGCTTTGCTTACATTTTACATTGTTGCACTTATCAATAAATAGTCATATTTGTTGTATTTAACGCTTTAACGTATTCAATTTTACGACAATGTATAACAGAAAAATCTAATTTTCGGAATGCTGTATTGTTGTAAAATAAACTTCAAAAATGGGAACTATATGAGTGTCTTTACATATTACAGTTCACATTTGTATTCATTCTTTGTTTATATTTTTATATTCTTGCGCTTATCAATAAACAGTCATATTGATGCATTTATCGATATAACTTATTCAATTTTAAGACAATGTATAACAGAAAAATCTAATTTTCAGTATGCTGTATTGTTGTAAAATAAACTTCAAAAATGGGAACTTTAATTGAATGTCGATACATATTACAGTTCATATTTGTATTCATTCTTTGTTTATATTTTTATATTGTTGCGCTTATCAATCAACAGTCATATTGTTGCATTTAACGCTAGAACTTATTCAATTTTACGACAATGTATAACAGAAAAATCTAATTTTGGGAATGCTGCATTGTTGTAAAATAAAGTTCAACAATGGAAATTGTAATTACAGTGATTGATCGATTGCAGTTTATATTTATATTCAAGATTAGATTACACTTTTATATTGTTGCATTTATCAATACATAGAGATATTGTTGTATTTAACGCTTTAACGTATTCAAATTTACGAGAATGTCTAACAAAAAAATGTACTTTTGGGAATGCTGTATTGTTGTAAAATAAAGCTCAACAATGGGAAAATTAATTAGAGTGTCTTTACTTATTACAGTTCATATTTGTATTCATTCTTTGTGTATATTTTTATATTGTTGCGCTTATCAAAAAACAGTCATATTGTTGCATTTAACGCTATAACTTATTCAATTTTACAACAATGTATAACAGAAAAATCTAATATTGGGAATGTTGTATTTTTGTAAAATAAAGTTCAACAATGGGAACTGTATTTAGAGTGTCTTTACATATTACAGTTCATATTTATAATCATTCTTTGTTTACATTTTTATATTGTTGCCCTTATCTATATAGAGCCATATTTTTGTATTTAATCCAATAACTTATTCAATTTTACGGCAATGTATAACAGAAAAATCTAATTTGGGGAATGTAGTATTGTTGTAAAATAAAGTTCAACAATGGAAACTGCAATTAGAGTGATTTACAGATTCATGTTCATATTTATAATCAAGTTTTGCTTACATTTTATATTGTTGAACTTATCAATACATATTCATATTGTTGTATTTAACGCTTAAAATTATTTAATTTTATTACAAAGTATAACAGAAAAATCTAATTTTGGGAATGCTGTATTAATGTAAAATAAAGTTCAACAATGGGAACTATTAGAGTGTCTTTACATATTACAGTTCACATTTGTATTCATTCTTTGTTTATATTTTTATATTGTTGCGCTTATCAATAAACAGTCATATTGATGCATTTATCGATATAACTTATTCAATTTTAAGACAATGTATAACAGAAAAATCTAATTTTCAGAATGCTGTATTGTTGTAAAATAAACTTCAAAAATGGGAACTTTAATTGAATGTCGATACATATTACAGTTCATATTTGTATTCATTCTTTGTTTATATTTCTATATTGTTGCGCTTATCAATAAACAGTCATATTGTCATTTAACACTATAACTTATTCAATTTTACGACAATGTATAACAAAAAAATCAAATTTTGGGAATGCTGTATTGTTGCAAAATAAATTTCAACAATGGGAGCTGTAATTAGAGTGTCTTTACTTATTACAGTAATTATTTGTATTCATTCTTTGTGTATATTTTTATATTGTTGCACTTATCAATAAATAGTCATATTGTTGTATTAAACGCTTTAACGTATTCAATTTTACGACAATGTATAAGAAAAAAATCTAATTTTGGGAATGTTGTATTGTTGTAAAATAAAGTTCAACAATGGGAACTATTAGAGTGTTTTTACATATTACAGTTCACATTTGTATTCATTCTTTTTTATATTTTTATATTGTTGCGCTTATCAAAAAACAGTCATATTGTTGCATTTAACGCTATAACTTATTCAATTTTACGACAATGTATAGCAGAGAAATCTAATTTTGGGAATGCTGTATTGTTGTAAAATAAAGTTCAACAATGGGAACTATTAGAGTGTCTTTACATATTACAGTTCACATTTGTATTCATTCTTTGTTTATATTTTTACATTGTTGCGTTTATCAATAAACAGTCATATTGTTGTATTTAGCAACATAACTTATTCAATTTTACGACAATGTATAACAGAAAAATCTACTTTGGGGAATGCAGTATTGTTTTAAAATAAAGTTCAACAATGGAAACTGCAATTAGAGTGATTTACAAATTCTTGTTAATATTTATATTCAAGCTTTGCTTACATTTTACATTGTTGCACTTATCAATAAATAGTCATATTTGTTGTATTTAACGCTTTAACGTATTCAATTTTACGACAATGTATAACAGAAAAATCTAATTTTCGGAATGCTGTATTGTTGTAAAATAAACTTCAAAAATGGGAACTATTAGAGTGTCTTTACATATTACAGTTCACATTTGTATTCATTCTTTATTTATATTTTTATATTGTTGCGCTTATCAATCAACAGTCATATTGTTGCATTTAACGCTAGAACTTATTCAATTTTACGACAATGTATAACAGAAAAATCTAATTTTGGGAATGCTGCATTGTTCTAAAATAAAGTTCAACAATGGAAACTGCAATTAGAGTGATTTACAGATTCTTGTTCATATTTATATTTAAGCTTCGCTTACATGTTATATTGTTGCACTTATCAATAAATAGTCATATTATTGTATTTAACGCTTTAACGTGTTCAATTTTACGACAATGTATAACAGAAAAATCTAATTTTGGGAATTCTGTATTGTTGTAAAATAAAGTTCAAAAATGGGAACTTTAATTGAGTGTCTTTACATATTACAGTACACATTTGTATTTATTCTTTGTTTATATTTCTATATTGTTGCGCGTATCAATAAACAGTCATATTGTTGCATTTAACGCTATAACTTATTCAATTTTACAACAATGTATAACAGAAAAATCTAATATTGGGAATGTTGTATTTTTGTAAAATAAAGTTCAACAATGGGAACTGTATTTAGAGTGTCTTTACATATTACAGTTCATATTTATAATCATTCTTTGTTTACATTTTTATATTGTTGCCCTTATCTATATAGAGCCATATTTTTGTATTTAATCCAATAACTTATTCAATTTTACGACAATGTATAACAGAAAAATCTAATTTGGGGAATGTAGTATTGTTGTAAAATAAAGTTCAACAATGGAAACTGCAATTAGAGTGATTTACAGATTCATGTTCATATTTATAATCAAGTTTTGCTTACATTTTATATTGTTGAACTTATCAATACATATTCATATTGTTGTATTTAACGCTTAAAATTATTTAATTTTATTACAAAGTATAACAGAAAAATCTAATTTTGGGAATGCTGTATTAATGTAAAATAAAGTTCAACAATGGGAACTATTAGAGTGTCTTTACATATTACAGTTCACATTTGTATTCATTCTTTGTTTATATTTTTATATTGTTGCGCTTATCAATAAACAGTCATATTGATGCATTTATCGATATAACTTATTCAATTTTAAGACAATGTATAACAGAAAAATCTAATTTTCAGAATGCTGTATTGTTGTAAAATAAACTTCAAAAATGGGAACTTTAATTGAATGTCGATGCATATTACAGTTCATATTTGTATTCATTCTTTGTTTATATTTCTATATTGTTGCGCTTATCAATAAACAGTCATATTGTCATTTAACACTATAACTTATTCAATTTTACGACAATGTATAACAAAAAAAATCAAATTTTGGGAATGCTGTATTGTTGCAAAATAAATTTCAACAATGTTAGCTGTAATTAGAGTGTCTTTACTTATTACAGTAATTATTTGTATTCATTCTTTGTGTATATTTTTATATTGTTGCACTTATCAATAAATAGTCATATTGTTGTATTAAACGCTTTAACGTATTCAATTTTACGACAATGTATAAGAAAAAAATCTAATTTTGGGAATGTTGTATTGTTGTAAAATAAAGTTCAACAATGGGAACTATTAGAGTGTCTTTACATATTACAGTTCACATTTGTATTCATTCTTTTTTATATTTTTATATTGTTGCGCTTATCAATAAACAGTCATATTGTTGCATTTAACGCTATAACTTATTCAATTTTACGGCAATGTATAACAGAAAAATCTAATTTTTTAAAGGCTGTATTGTTGTAAAATAAAGTTCAACAATGGGAAGTGTATTTAGAGTGTCTTTACATATTACAGTTCATATTTATAATCATTCTTTGTTTACATTTTTATATTGTTTCCCTTATCAATATGCAGTAATATTTTTGTATTTAACGCTATAACTTATTCAATTTTAAGACAATGTATAACAGAAAAATTTAATTTGGGGAATGCAGTATTGTTGTAAAATAAAGTTCAACAATGGAAACTGTAATTACAGTGATAGACAGATTGCAGTTTATATTTATATTCAAGATTAGCATACACTTGTATATTGTTTCAGTTATCATTACATGGACATATTGTTGTATTTAACGCTTTAACGTATTCAATTTTACGACAATGTATAACAGAAAAATCTAATTTTGGGAATGCTGTATTGTTGTAAAATAAAGTTCAACAATGGGAACTGTAATTAGAGTGGCTTTACTTATTACAGTTAATATTTGTATTCATTCTTTGTGTTTATTTTTATATTGTTGCACTTATCAATAAATAGTCATATTGTTGTATTTAACGCTTTAACGATATTCAATTTTACGACAATGTATAACAGAAAAATCTAATTTTGGGAATGCTGTATTGTTGTAAAATAAAGTTCAACAATGGGAACGGTAATTAGAGTGTCTTTAGATATTACAGTTCATATTTATAATGATTCTTTGTTTACATTTGCATATTGTTGCTCTTATCAATATACAGTCATATTGTTGTATTTAGCGCTGTAACTTATTCATTGTTACGACAATGTGTAACAGAACAATCTAATTTGGGGAATGCAGTATTGTTTTAAAATAAAGTTCAACAATGGAAACTGCAATTAGAGTGATTTACAAATTCTTGTTAATATTTATATTCAAGCTTTGCTTACATTTTACATTGTTGCACTTATCAATAAATAGTCATATTTGTTGTATTTAACGCTTTAACGTATTCAATTTTACGACAATGTATAACAGAAAAATCTAATTTCCGAATGCTGTATTGTTGTAAAATAAACTTCAAAAATGGGAAGTTTAATTGAATGTCTTTACATATTACAGTTCATATTTGTATACATTCTTTGTGTATATTTTTATATTGTTGCACTTATCAATAAATAGTCATATTGTTGTATTTAACGCTTTAACGTATTCAATTTTACGACAATGTATAACAAAAAAATCTAATTTTGGGTATGTTGTATTTTTGTAAAATAAAGTTCAACAATGGGAACTATTAGAGTGTCTTTACATATTACAGTTCACATTTGTATTCATTCTTTGTTTATATTTTTATATTGTTGCGCTTATCAATAAATAGTCATAATGTTGTATTTAACGCTTTAACGTATTCAATTTTACGACAATGTATACCAGAAAAATCTAATATTGGGATTGCTGTATTTTTGTAAAATAAAGTTCAACAATGGGAACTGTATTTAGAGTGTCTTTACTTATTACAGTTCATATTTGTATTCATTCTTTGTGTATATTTTTATATTGTTGCGCTTATCAATAAACAGTCATATTGTTGTATTTAGCAACATAACTTATTCAATTTTGCGACAATGTATAACAGAAAAATCTACTTTGGGGAATGCAGTATTGTTGTAAAATAAAGTTAAACAATGGAAACTGCAATTAGAGTGATCTAAAGATTCTTGTTCATATTTATATTCAAGCTTTGCTTACATTTTATATTGTTGCACGTATCAATAAATAGTCATATTGTTGTATTTAACGCTTTAACGTATTCCATTTTACGACAATGTACCACAGAAAAATCTAATTTTGGGAATGCTGTATTGTTGTAAAATAAAGTTCAAAAATGGGAACTTTAATTGAGTGTCTTTACATATTACAGTTCATATTTGTATTCATTCTTTCTTTATATTTCTATATTGTTGCGCTTATCAATAAACAGTCATAAATTTGCATTTAACGCTATAACTTATTCAATTTTACAACAATGTATAACAGAAAAATCTAATATTGGGAATGCTGTATTGTTGTAAAATAAAGTTCAACATTGGGAACTGTAATTAGAGTGTCTTTACATATTATATTTCATATTTGTATTCATTCTTTGTTTATATTTTTATATTGTTGCGCTTATGAATAAACAGTCATATTGTTGCATTTAACGCTATGACCTATTCAAATTTACGACAATGTATAACAGAGAAATCTAATTTTGGGAATGCTGTATTGTTGTAAATAAAATTTCAACAATGAGAGATGTAATTAGAGTGTCTATACTTATTACAGTTCATAATTGTATTCATTCTTTGTGTATATTTTTACATTGTTGCGCTTATCAATAAACAGTCATATTGTTACATTAAACGCTGTAACTTATTCAATTTTACGACAATGTATAACAGAAAAATCTAATTTTGGGAATGCTGTATTGTTGTAAAGTAAAGTTCAACAATGGGAACTGTAATTAGAGTGTCTTTACTTATTACAGTTCATATTTATAATCATTCTTTGTTTACATTTTTATATTGTTTCCCTTATCAATATGCAGTTATATTTTTGTATTTAACGCTATAACTTATTCAATTTTACGACAATGTATAACAGAAAAATTTAATTTGGGGAATGCAGTATTGTTGTAAAATAAAGTTCAACAATGGAAACTGTAATTACAGTGATTGACAAATTGCAGTTTATATTTTTATTCAAGATTAGCATACACTTGTATATTATTTCATTTATCATTACATGGACATATTGTTGTATTTAACGCTTTAACTTATTTAAATTTACGACAATGTATAACAGAAAAATCTAATTTTGGGAATGCTGTATTGTTGTAAAATAAAGTTCAACAATGGGAACTGTAATTAGAGTGTCTTTACTTATTGCAGTTCATATTTGTATTCATTCTTTGTGTTTATTTTTATATTGTTGCAATTGTCAATAAATAGTCATATTGTTGTATTTAACGCTTTAACGATATTCAATTTTACGACAATGTATAACAGAAAAATCTAATTTTGGGAATGCTTTATTGTTGTAAAATAAAGTTCAACAATGGGAACGGTAATTAGAATGTCTTTAGATATTACAGTTCATATTTATAATGATTCTTTGTTTACATTTGTATATTGTTGCTCTTATCAATATACAGTCGTATTGTTGTATTTAGCGCTATAACTTATTCAATGTTACGACAATGTGTAACAGAACAATCTAATTTGTGGAATGCAGTATTGTTTTAAAATAAAGTTCAACAATGGAAACTGCAATTAGAGTGATTTACAAATTCTTGTTAATATTTATATTCAAGCTTTGCTTACATTTTACATTGTTGCACTTATCAATAAATAGTCATATTGTTGTATTTAACGCTTTAACGTGTTCAATTTTACGACAATGTATAACAGAAAAATCTAATTTTTGGAATGCTGTATTGTTGTAAAATAAAGTTCAAAAATGGGAACTTTAATTGAGTGTCTTTACATATTACAGTTCACATTTGTATTCATTCTTTGTTTATATTTCTATATTGTTGCGCTTCTCAATAAACAGTCATATTGTTGCATTTAACGCTATAACTTATTCAATTTTACAACAATGTATAACAGAAAAATCTAATATTGGGAATGCTGTATTTTTGTAAAATAAAGTTCATAATGGGAACTGTATTTAGAGTGTCTTTACATATTACAGTTCATATTTATAATCATTCTTTGTTTACATTTTTATATTGTTGCCCTTATCTATATAGAGCCATATTTTTGTATTTAACCCCATAACTTATTCAATTTTACGACAATGTATAACAGAAAAATCTAATTTGGGGAATGTAGTATTGTTGTAAAATAAAGTTCAACAATGGAAACTGCAATTAGATTGATTCACAGATTCATGTTCATATTTATAATCAAGTTTTGCTTACATTTTATATTGTTGAACTTATCAATACATATTCATATTGTTGTATTTAACGCTTAAACTTATTTAATTTTACGACAAAGTATAACAGAAAAATTTTGGGAATGCTGTATTGTTGTAAAATAAAATTCAACAATGGGAACTGTAATTAGAGTGTCTTTACTTATTACAGTTCATATTTGTATTCTTTCTTTGTGTATATTTTTATATTGTTGCGCTTATCAATTAAAAGTCATATTTTTGCATTTAACGCTATAACTTATTCAATTTTACGACAATCTATAACAGAAAATTCTGATTTTGGGAATGCTGCATTGTTGTAAAATAAAGTTCAATAACGGAAACTGTAATTACAGTGATTGACAGGTTGCAGTTTATATTTATATTCAAGATTAGCTTACACTTTTATATTGTTTCATTTATCAATACATAGAAATTGTGTTTCATTTAAAGCTGTAACGATATTCAATTTTAGGACAATGTATAACAGAAAAATCTAATTTTGGGAATGCTGTATTGTTGTAAAATAAAGTTCAATAATGGGAACTGTAATTAGAGTGGCTTTAGATATTACAGTTCATATTTATAATGATTCTTTGTTTACTTTTGTATATTGTTGCTCTTATCAATATACAGTCATATTGTTGTATTTAGCGCTATAACTTATTCATTGTTACGACAATGTGTAACAGAACAATCTAATTTCGGGAATGCAGTATTGTTTTAAAATAAAGTTCAACAATGGAAACTGCAATTAGAGTGATTTACAAATTCTTGTTAATATTTATATTCAAGCTTTGCTTACATTTTACATTGTTGCACTTATCAATAAATAGTCATATTTGTTGTATTTAACGCTTTAACGTATTCAATTTTACGACAATGTATAACAGAAAAATCTAATTTTCGGAATGCTGTATTGTTGTAAAATAAACTTCAAAAATGGGAAGTTTAATTGAATGTCTTTACATATTACAGTTCATATTTGTATACATTCTTTGTGTATATTTTTATATTGTTGCACTTATCAATAAATAGTCATATTGTTGTATTTAACGCTTTAACGTATTCAATTTTACGACAATGTATAACAAAAAAATCTAATTTTGGGTATGTTGTATTTTTGTAAAATAAAGTTCCACAATGGGAACTATTAGAGTGTCTTTACATATTACAGTTCACATTTGTATTCATTCTTTGTTTATATTTTTATATTGTTGCGCTTATCAATAAATAGTCATATTGTTGTATTTAACGCTTTAACGTATTCAATTTTACGACAATGTATACCAGAAAAATCTAATATTGGGATTGCTGTATTTTTGTAAAATAAAGTTCAACAATGGGAACTGTATTTAGAGTGTCTTTACTTATTACAGTTCATATTTGTATTCATTCTTTGTGTATATTTTTATATTGTTGCGCTTATCAATAAACAGTCATATTGTTGCATTTAACGCTATAACTTATTCAATTTTACGACAATGTATAGCAGAGAAATCTAATTTTGGGAATGCTGTATTGTTGTAAAATAAAGTTCAACAATGGGAACTATTAGAGTGTCTTTACATATTACAGTTCACATTTGTATTCATTCTTTGTTTATATTTTTATATTGTTGCGCTTATCAATAAACAGTCATATTGTTGTATTTAGCAACATAACTTATTCAATTTTGCGACAATGTATAACAGAAAAATCTACTTTGGGGAATGCAGTATTGTTGTAAAATAAAGTTAATCAATGGAAACTGCATTTAGAGTGATTTACAGATTCTTGTTCATATTTATATTTAAGCTTTGCTTACATTTTATATTGTTGCACTTATCAATAAATAGTCATATTGTTGTATTTAACGCTTTAACGTGTTCAATTTTACGACAATGTATAACAGAAAAATCTAATTTTGGGAATGCTGTATTGTTGTAAAATAAAGTTCAAAAATGGGAACATTAATTGAGTGTCTTTACATATTACAGTTCACATTTGTATTCATTCTTTGTTTATATTTCTATATTGTTGCGCTTATCAATAAACAGTCATATTGTTGCATTTAACGCTATAACTTATTCAATTTTACAACAATGTATAACAGAAAAATCTAATATTGGGAATGCTGTATTTTTGTAAAATAAAGTTCAACAATGGGAACTGTATTTAGAGTGTCTTTACATATTACAGTTCATATTTATAATCATTCTTTGTTTACATTTTTATATTGTTGCCCTTATCTATATAGAGCCATATTTTTGTATTTAACCCCATAACTTATTCAATTTTACGACAATGTATAACAGAAAAATCTAATTTGGGGAATGTAGTATTGTTGTAAAATAAAGTTCAACAATGGAAACTGCAATTAGATTGATTCACAGATTCATGTTCATATTCATAATCAAGTTTTGCTTACATTTTATATTGTTGAACTTATCAATACATATTCATATTGTTGTATTTAACGCTTAAACTTATTTAATTTTACGACAAAGTATAACAGAAAAATCTAATTTTGGGAATGCTGTAATTTTTGTAAAATAAAATTCAACAATGGGAACTGTAATTAGAGTGTCTTTACTTATTACAGTTCATATTTGTATTCATTCTTTGTGTATATTTTTATATTGTTGCGCTTATCAATTAAAAGCCACATTTTTGCATTTAACGCTATAACTTATTCAATTTTACGACAATCTATAACAGAAAATTCTGATTTAGGGAATGCTGCATTGTTATAAAATAAAGTTCAATAACGGAAACTGTAATTACAGTGATTGACAGGTTGCAGTTTATATTTATATTCAAGATTAGCTTACACTTTTATATTGTTTCATTTATCAATACATAGACATTGTGTTTCATTTAAAGCTGTAACGATATTCAATTTTACGACAATGTATAACAGAAAAATCTAATTTTGGGAATGCTGTATTGTTGTAAAATAAAGTTCAATAATGGGAACTGTAATTAGAGTGTCTTTAGATATTACAGTTCATATTTATAATGATTCTTTTTTTACTTTTGTATATTGTTGCTCTTATCAATATACAGTCCTATTGTTGTATTTAGCGCTATAACGTATTCAATGTTACGACAATGTATAACAGAACAATCTAATTTGGGGAATGCAATATTGTTTTAAAATAAAGTTCAACAATGGAAACTGCAATTAGAGTGATTTACAAATTCTTGTTAATATTTATATTTAAGCTTTGCTTACATTTTACATTGTTGCACTTATCAATAAATAGTCATATTTGTTGTATTTAACGCTTTAACGTATTCAATTTTACGACAATCTATAACAGAAAAATCTAATTTTGGGAATGTTTTATTTTTGTAAAATAAAGTTCAACAATGGGAACTATTAGAGTGTCTTTACATATTACAGTTCATATTTGTATACATTCTTTGTGTATATTTTTATATTGTTGCACTTATCAATAAATAGTCATATTGTCGTATTTAACGCTTTAACGTATTCAATTTTACGACAATGTATAACAAAAAAATCTAATTTTGGGAATGTTTTATTTTTGTAAAATAAAGTTCAACAATGGGAACTATTAGAGTGTCTTTACATATTACAGTTCACATTTGTATTCATTCTTTGTTTATATTTTTATATTTTTGCGCTTATCAATAAACAGTCATATTGTTGCATTTATCGCTATAACTTATTCAATTTTACGACAATGTATAACAAAAAAATCAAATTTTGGGAATGCTGTATTGTTGCAAAATAAATTTCAACAATGGGAGCTGTAATTAGAGTGTCTTTACTTTTTTAAGCTCATAATTGTATTCATTCTTTGTGTATATTTTTATATTGTTGCGCTTATCAATAAACAGTCATATTGTTGCATTTAACGCTATAACTTATTCAATTTTACGGCAATGTATAACAGAAAAATCTAATTTTGGGAATGCTGTATTGTTGTAAAATAAATTTCAACAATGGGAACTGTAATTGAATGTCTTTACATATTACAGTTAATATTTGTATTCATTCTTTGTGTATATTTTTATATTGTTGCACTTATCAATAAATAGTCATATTGTTGTATTAAACGCTTTAACGTATTCGTTTTTACGACAATGTATAACAGAAAAATCTAATTTTTTAAAGTCTGTATTGTTGTAAAATAATGTTCAACAATGGGAAGTGTATTTAGAGAGTCTTTACATATTACAGTTCATATTTATAATCATTCTTTGTTTACATTTTTATATTGTTTCCCTTATCAATATGCAGTAATATTTTTGTATTTAACGCTATAACTTATTCAATTTTACGACAATCTATAACAGAAAAATTTAATTTTGGGAATGCAGTATTGTTGTAAAATAAAGTTCAACAATGGAAACTGTAATTACAGTGATTGACAGATTGCAGTTTATATTTATATTCAAGATTAGCATACACTTGTATATTGTTTCATTTATCAATACATGGACAAATTGTTGTATTTAATGCTCTAACGTATTCAATTTAGAATAATGTATAACAGAAAAATCTAATTTTGGGAATGCTGTATTGTTGTAAAATAAAGTTCAACAATGGGAACTGTAATTAGAGTGTCTTTACATATTACAGTTCATATTTGTATTCATTCTTTGTGTTTAATTTTATATTGTTGCACTTATCAATAAATAGTCATATTGTTGTATTTAACGCTTTAACGTATTCAATTTTACGACAATGTTTAACAGAAAAATCTAATTTTGGGAATGCTGTATTGTTGTAAAATAAAGTTCAACAATGGGAACTGTATTTAGAGTGTCTTTACATATTACAGTTCACATTTATAATCATTCTTTTTTACATTTTTATATTGTTGCCCTTATCAATATGCAGTGATATTTTGTATTTAACGCTATAAATTATTAAATTTTATGACAATGTATAACAGAAAAATTTAATTTGGGGAATGCAGTGTTGTTGTAAAATAAAGTTCAACAATGGAAACTGTAATTACAGTGATTGTCAGATTGCAGTTTATATTTATATTCAAGATTAGCATACACTTGTATATTGTTTCCTTTATCAATACATGGACATATTGTTGTATTTAACGCTTTAAAGTATTCAATTTTACGACAATGTATAACAGAAAAATCTAATTTTGGTAATGCAGTATTGTTGTAAATAAAATTTCAACAATGAGAGATGTAATTAGAGTGTCTATACTTATTACAGTTCATAATTGTATTCATTCTTTGTGTATATTTTTACATTGTTGCGCTTATCAATAAACAGTCATATTGTTGCATTTAACGCTGTAACTTATTCAATTTTACGACAATATATAACAGAAAAATCTAATTTTGGGAATGCTGTATTGTTGTAAAATAAAGTTCAACAATGGGAACTGTAATTAGAGTGTCTTTACTTATTACAGTTCAAATTTATAATCATTCTTTGTTTACATTTTTATATTGTTTCCCTTATCAATATGCAGTTATATTTTTGTATTTAACGCTATAACTTATTCAATTTTACGACAATGTATAACAGAAAAATTTAATTTGGGGAATGCAGTATTGTTGTAAAATAAAGTTCAACAATGGAAACTGTAATTACAGTGATTGTCAGATTGCAGTTTATATTTATATTCAAGATTAGCATACACTTGTATATTGTTTCATTTATCAATACATGGACATATTGTTGTATTTAACGCTTTAACGTATTCAATTTTACGACAATGTATAACAGAAAAATCTAATTTTGGTAATGCTGTATTGTTGTAAAATAAAGTTCAACAATGGGAACTGTAATTAGAGTGTCTTTACTTATTACAGTTCATATTTGTATTAATTCATTGTGTTTATTTTTATATTGTTGCACTTATCAATAAATAGTCATATTGTTGTATTAAACGCTTTAACGTATTCAATTTTACGACAATGTATAACAGAAAAATCTAATTTATTACAGGCTGTATTGTTGTAAAATAAAGTTCAACAATGGGAAATGTATTTAGAGTGTCTTTACATATTACAGTTCATATTTATAATCATTCTTTGTTTACATTTTTATATTGTTTCCCTTATTAATATGCAGCAATATTTTTGTAGTTAACGCTATAACTTATTCAAATTTACGACAATGTAAAATAAAGTTCAACAATGGAAACTGTAATTAGAGTGATTGACAAATTGCAGTTTATATTTATATTCAAAATTAGCATACACATGTATATTGTTTCATTTATCATTACATGGACATATTGTTGTATTTAACGCTTTAACGTATTTAATTTTACGACAATATATAACAGAAAAATCTAATTTTGGGAATGCTGTATTGTTGTAAAATAAAGTTCAACAATGGGAACTGTAATTAGTGTCTTTACTTATTACAGTTCATATTTGTATTCATTCTTTGTGTTTATTTTTATATTGTTGCACTTATCAATAAATAGTCATATTGTTGTATTTAACGCTTTAACGATATTCAATTTTACGACAATGTATAACAGAAAAATCTAATTTTGGGAACGCTGTATTGTTGTAAAATAAAGTTCAACAATGGGAAGTGTATTTAGAGTGTCTTTACATATTACAGTTCATATTTATAATCATTCTTTGTTTACATTTTTATATTGTTTCCCTTATCAATATGCAGTAATATTTTTGTATTTAACGCTATAACTTATTCAATTTTACGACAATGTATAACAGAAAAATTTAATTTTGGGAATGCAGTATTGTTGTAAAATAAAGTTCAACAATGGAAACTGTAATTACAGTGATTGACAGATTGCAGTTTATATTTATATTCAAGATTAGCATACACTTGTATATTGTTTCATTTATCAATACATGGACAAATTGTTGTATTTAATGCTCTAACGTATTCAATTTAGAACAATGTATAACAGAAAAATCTAATTTTGGGAATGCTGTATTGTTGTAAAATAAAGTTCAAAAATGGGAACGGTAATTAGAGTGTCTTTAGATATTACAGTTCATATTTATAATGATTCTTTGTTTACATTTGTATATTGTTGCTCTTATCAATATACAGTCGTATTGTTGTATTTAGCGCTATAACTTATTCAATGTTACGACAATGTGTAACAGAACAATCTAATTTGGGGAATGCAGTATTGTTTTAAAATAAAGTTCAACAATGGAAACTGCAATTAGAGTGATTTACAAATTCTTGTTAATATTTATATTCAAGCTTTGCTTATATTTTACATTGTTGCACTTATCAATAAATAGTCATATTTGTTGTATTTAACTCTTTAACGTATTCAATTTTACGACAATTTATAAAAGAAAAATCTAATTTTCGGAATGCTGTATTGTTGTAAAATAAACTTCAAAAATGGGAAGTTTAATTGAATGTCTTTACATATTACAGTTCATATTTGTATACATTCTTTGTGTATATTTTTATATTGTTGCACTTATCAATAAATAGTCATATTGTTGTATTTAACGATTTAACGTATTCAGTTTTACGACAATGTATAACAAAAAAATCTAATTTTGGGAATGTTGTATTGTTGTAAAATAAAGTTCAACAATGGGAACTATTAGAGTGTCTTTACATATTACAGTTCACATTTGTATTCATTCTTTGTTTATATTTTTATATTGTTGCGCTTATCAATAAACAGTCATATTGTTGCATTTATCGCTATAACTTATTTAATTTTAAGACAATGTATAACAGAAAAATCTAATTTTCAGTATGCTGTATTGTTGTAAAATAAACTTCAAAAATGGGAACTTTAATTGAATGTCGATACATATTACAGTTCATATTTGTATTCATTCTTTGTTTATATTTTTATATTGTTGCGCTTATCAATCAACAGTCATATTGTTGCATTTAACGCTAGAACTTATTCAATTTTACGACAATGTATAAAAGATAAATCTAATTTTGGGAATGCTGCATTGTTGTAAAATAAAGTTCAACAATGGAAACTGTAATTACAATGATTGATCGATTGCAGTTTATTATTATATTCAAGATTAGCTTACACTTTTATATTGTTGCACTTATCAATACATAGAGATATTGTTGTATTTAACGCTTTAACGTATTCAAATTTACGACAATGTCTAACAAAAAAATGTAGTTTTGGGAATGTTGTATTGTTGTAAAATAAAGTTCAACAATGGGAAATTTAATTAGAGTGTCTTTACTTATTACAGTTCATATTTGTATTCATTCTTTGTGTATATTTTTATATTGTTGCGCTTATCAATAAACAGTCATATTGTTGCATTTAACGCTATAACTTATTCAATTTTACGACAATGTATAGCAGAGAAATCTAATTTTGGGAATGCTGTATTGTTGTAAAATAAAGTTCAACAATGGGAACTATTAGAGTGTCTTTACATATTACAGTTCACATTTGTATTCATTCTTTGTTTATATTTTTACATTGTTGCGCTTATCAATAAACAGTCATATTGTTGTATTTAGCAACATAACTTATTCAATTTTACGACAATGTATAACAGAAAAATCTACTTTGGGGAATGCAGTATTGTTGTAAAATAAAGTTAAACAATGGAAACTGCAATTAGAGTGATTTACAGATTCTTGTTCATATTTATATTTAAGCTTTGCTTACATTTTATATTGTTGCACTTATCAATAAATAGTCATATTGTTGTATTTAACGGTTTAACGTATTCAATTTTACGACAATGTATAACAGAAAAATCTAATTTTGGGAATTCTGTATTGTTGTAAAATAAAGTTCAAAAATGGGAACTTTAATTGAGTGTCTTTAGATATTACAGTTCACAATTGTATTCATTCTTTGTTTATATTTCTATATTGTTGCGCTTATCAATAAACAGTCATATTGTTGCATTTAACGCTGTAACTTATTCAATTTTACGACAATATATAACAGAAAAATCTAATTTTGGGAATGCTGTATTGTTGTAAAATAAAGTTCAACAATGGGAAGTGTATTTAGAGTGTCTTTACATATTACAGTTCATATTTATAATCATTCTTTGTTTACATTTTTATATTGTTTCCCTTCTCAATATGCAGTAATATTTTTGTATTTAACGCTATAACTTATTCAATTTTACGACAATGTATAACAGAAAAATTTAATTTTGGGAATGCAGTATTGTTGTAAAATAAAGTTCAACAATGGAAACTGTAATTACAGTGATTGACAGATTGCTGTTTATATTTATATTCAAGATTAGAATACACTTGTATATTGTTTCATTTATCAATACATGGACAAATTGTTGTATTTAATACTCTAACGTATTCAATTTAGAACAATGTATAACAGAAAAATCTAATTTTGGGAATGCAGTATTGTTGTAAAATAAAGTTCAACAATTCGAACTGTATTTAGTCTTTACATATTACAGTTCATATTTGTATTCATTCTTTGTGTTTAATTTTATATTGTTGCACTTATCAATAAATAGTCATATTGTTGTATTTAACGCTTTAACGTATTCAATTTTACGACAATGTTTAACAGAAAAATCTAATTTTGGGAATGCTGTATTGTTGTAAAATAAAGTTCAACAATGGGAACTGTATTTGGAGTGTCTTTACATATTACAGTTCACATTTATAATCATTCTTTTTTACATTTTTATATTGTTGCCCTTATAAAAATATGCAGTCATATTTTGTATTTAACGCTATAATTTATTAAATTTTATGACAATGTATAACAGAAAAATCTAATTTGGGGAATGCAGTATTGTTGTAAAATAAAGTTCAACAATGGAAACAGCAATTAGAGTGATTTAAAGATTCTTGTTCATATTTCTATTCAAGCTTTGCTTACATTTTATATTGTTGCACGTATCAATAAATAGTCATATTGTTGTATTTAACGCTTTAACGTATTCCATTTTACGACAATGTACAACAGAAAAATCTAATTTTGGGAATGCTGTATTGTTGTAAATTAAAGTTCAAAAATGGGAAATTTAATTGAGTGCCTTTACATATTACAGTTCATATTTGTATTCATTCTTTCTTTATATTTCTAAATTGTTGCGCTTATCAATAAACAGTCATAAATTTGCATTTAACGCTATAACTTATTCAATTTTACAACAATGTATAACAGAAAAATCTAATATTGGGAATGCTGTATTGTTGTAAAATAAAGTTCAACATTGGGAACTGTAATTAGAGTGTCTTTACATATTACATTTCATATTTGTATTCATTCTTTGTTTATATTTTTATATTGTTGCGCTTATGAATAAACAGTCATATTGTTGCATTTAACGCTATGACCTATTCAATTTTACGACAATGTATAACAGAGAAATCTAATTTTGGGAATGCTGTATTGTTGTAAAATAAAGTTCAACAATGGGAACTGTAATTAGAGTGTCTTTACATATTACAGTTCATATTTATAATCATTCTTTGTTTACATTTTTATATTGTTTCCCTTATCAATATGCAGTAATATTTTTGTATTTAACGCTATAACTTATTCAATTTTACGACAATGTATAACAGAAAAATTTAATTTTGGGAATGCAGTATTGTTGTAAAATAAAGTTCAACAATGGAAACTGTAATTACAGTGATTGACAGATTGCAGTTTATATTTATATTCAAGATTAGCATACACTTGTATATTGTTTCATTTATCAATACATGGACAAATTGTTGTATTTAATGCTCTAACGTATTCAATTTAGAACAATGTATAACAGAAAAATCTAATTTTGGGAATGCTGTATTGTTGTAAAATAAAGTTCAAAAATGGGAACGGTAATTAGAGTGTCTTTAGATATTACAGTTCATATTTATAATGATTCTTTGTTTACATTTGTATATTGTTGCTCTTATCAATATACAGTCGTATTGTTGTATTTAGCGCTATAACTTATTCAATGTTACGACAATGTGTAACAGAACAATCTAATTTGGGGAATGCAGTATTGTTTTAAAATAAAGTTCAACAATGGAAACTGCAATTAGAGTGATTTACAAATTCTTGTTAATATTTATATTCAAGCTTTGCTTATATTTTACTTTGTTGCACTTATCAATAAATAGTCATATTTGTTGTATTTAACTCTTTAACGTATTCAATTTTACGACAATTTATAAAAGAAAAATCTAATTTTCGGAATGCTGTATTGTTGTAAAATAAACTTCAAAAATGGGAAGTTTAATTGAATGTCTTTACATATTACAGTTCATATTTGTATACATTCTTTGTGTATATTTTTATATTGTTGCACTTATCAATAAATAGTCATATTGTTGTATTTAACGATTTAACGTATTCAATTTTACGACAATGTATAACAAAAAATTCTAATTTTGGGAATGTTGTATTGTTGTAAAATAAAGTTCAACAATGGGAACTATTAGAGTGTCTTTACATATTACAGTTCACATTTGTATTCATTCTTTGTTTATATTTTTATATTGTTGCGCTTATCAATAAACAGTCATATTGTTGCATTTAACGCTAGAACTTATTCAATTTTACGACAATGTATAAAAGATAAATCTAATTTTGGGAATGCTGCATTGTTGTAAAATAAAGTTCAACAATGGAAACTGTAATTACAATGATTGATCGATTGCAGTTTATTATTATATTCAAGATTAGCTTACACTTTTATATTGTTGCATTTATCAATACATAGAGATATTGTTGTATTTAACGCTTTAACGTATTCAAATTTACGACAATGTCTAACAAAAAAATGTAGTTTTGGGAATGTTGTATTGTTGTAAAATAAAGTTCAACAATGGGAAATTTAATTAGAGTGTCTTTACTTATTACAGTTCATATTTGTATTCATTCTTTGTGTATATTTTTATATTGTTGCGCTTATCAATAAACAGTCATATTGTTGCATTTAACGCTATAACTTATTCAATTTTACGACAATGTATAGCAGAGAAATCTAATTTTGGGAATGCTGTATTGTTGTAAAATAAAGTTCAACAATGGGAACTATTAGAGTGTCTTTACATATTACAGTTCACATTTGTATTCATTCTTTGTTTATATTTTTACATTGTTGCGCTTATCAATAAACAGTCATATTGTTGTATTTAGCAACATAACTTATTCAATTTTACGACAATGTATAACAGAAAAATCTACTTTGGGGAATGCAGTATTGTTGTAAAATAAAGTTAAACAATGGAAACTGCAATTAGAGTGATTTACAGATTCTTGTTCATATTTATATTTAAGCTTTGCTTACATTTTATATTGTTGCACTTATCAATAAATAGTCATATCGTTGTATTTAACGGTTTAACGTATTCAATTTTACGACAATGTATAACAGAAAAATCTAATTTTGGGAATTCTGTATTGTTGTAAAATAAAGTTCAAAAATGGGAACTTTAATTGAATGTCTTTAGATATTACAGTTCACAATTGTATTCATTCTTTGTTTATATTTCTATATTGTTGCGCTTATCAATAAACAGTCATATTGTTGCATTTAACGCTGTAACTTATTCAATTTTACGACAATATATAACAGAAAAATCTAATTTTGGGAATGCTGTATTCTTGTAAAATAAAGTTCAACAATGGGAAGTGTATTTAGAGTGTCTTTACATATTACAGTTCATATTTATAATCATTCTTTGTTTACATTTTTATATTGTTTCCCTTCTCAATATGCAGTAATATTTTTGTATTTAACGCTATAACTTATTCAATTTTACGACAATGTATAACAGAAAAATTTAATTTTGGGAATGCAGTATTGTTGTAAAATAAAGTTCAACAATGGAAACTGTAATTACAGTGATTGACAGATTGCTGTTTATATTTATATTCAAGATTAGAATACACTTGTATATTGTTTCATTTATCAATACATGGACAAATTGTTGTATTTAATACTCTAACGTATTCAATTTAGAACAATGTATAACAGAAAAATCTAATTTTGGGAATGCAGTATTGTTGTAAAATAAAGTTCAACAATGGGAACTGTATTTAGTCTTTACATATTACAGTTCATATTTGTATTCATTCTTTGTGTTTAATTTTATATTGTTGCACTTATCAATAAATAGTCATATTGTTGTATTTAACGCTTTAACGTATTCAATTTTACGACAATGTTTAACAGAAACATCTAATTTTGGGAATGCTGTATTGTTGTAAAATAAAGTTCAACAATGGGAACTGTATTTGGAGTGTCTTTACATATTACAGTTCACATTTATAATCATTCTTTTTTACATTTTTATATTGTTGCCCTTATAAAAATATGCAGTCATATTTTGTATTTAACAGTATAATTTATTAAATTTTATGACAATGTATAACAGAAAAATCTAATTTGGGGAATGCAGTATTGTTGTAAAATAAAGTTCAACAATGGAAACAGCAATTAGAGTGATTTAAAGATTCTTGTTCATATTTCTATTCAAGCTTTGCTTACATTTTATATTGTTGCACGTATCAATAAATAGTCATATTGTTGTATTTAACGCTTTAACGTATTCCATTTTACGACAATGTACAACAGAAAAATCTAATTTTGGGAATGCTGTATTGTTGTAAAATAAAGTTCAAAAATGGGAAATTTAATTGAGTGCCTTTACATATTACAGTTCATATTTGTATTCATTCTTTCTTTATATTTCTAAATTGTTGCGCTTATCAATAAACAGTCATAAATTTGCATTTAACGCTATAACTTATTCAATTTTACAACAATGTATAACAGAAAAATCTAATATTGGGAATGCTGTATTGTTGTAAAATAAAGTTCAACATTGGGAACTGTAATTAGAGTGTCTTTACATATTACATTTCATATTTGTATTCATTCTTTGTTTATATTTTTATATTGTTGCGCTTATGAATAAACAGTCATATTGTTGCATTTAACGCTATGACCTATTCAATTTTACGACAATGTATAACAGAGAAATCTAATTTTGGGAATGCTGTATTGTTGTAAAATAAAGTTCAACAATGGGAACTGTAATTAGAGTGTCTTTACTTATTACAGTTCATATTTATAATCATTCTTTGTTTACATTTTTATATTGTTTCCCTTATCAATATGCAGTTATATTTTTGTATTTAACGCTATAACTTATTCAATTTTACGACAATGTATAACAGAAAAATTTAATTTGGGGAATGCAGTATTGTTGTAAAATAAAGTTCAACAATGGAAACTGTAATTACAGTGATTGTCAGATTGCAGTTTATATTTATATTCAAGATTAGCATACACTTGTATATTGTTTCATTTATCAATACATGGACATATTGTTGTATTTAACGCTTTAACGTATTCAATTTTACGACAATGTATAACAGAAAAATCTAATTTTGGTAATGCTGTATTGTTGTAAAATAAAGTTCAACAATGGGAACTGTAATTAGAGTGTCTTTACTTATTACAGTTCAAATTTGTATTCATTCATTGTGTTTATTTTTATATTGTTGCACTTATCAATAAATAGTCATATTGTTGTATTAAACGCTTTAACGTATTCAATTTTACGACAATGTATAACAGAAAAATCTAATTTTGGTAATGCTGTATTGTTGTAAAATAAAGTTCAACAATGGGAACTGTAATTAGAGTGTCTTTACTTATTACAGTTCATATTTGTATTCATTCTTTGTGTTTATTTTTATATTGTTGCACTTATCAATAAATAGTCATATTGTTGTATTTAACGCTTTATCGATATTCAATTTTACGAGAATGTATAACAGAAAAATGTAATTTTGGGAATGCTGTATTGTTGTAAAATAAAGTTCAACAATGGGAACTGTAATTAGAGTGTCTTTAGATATTACAGTTCATATTTATAATGATTCTTTGTTTACATTTGTATATTGTTGCTCTTATCAATATACAGTCGTATTGTTGTATTTAGCGCTATAACTTATTCAATGTTACGACAATGTGTAACAGAACAAACTAATTTGGGGAATGCTGTATTGTTGTAAAATAAACTTCAAAAATGGGAAGTTTAAATGAATGTCTTTACATATTACAGTTCATATTTGTATACATTCTTTGTGTATATTTTTATATTGTTGCACTTATCAATAAATAGTCATATTGTTGTATTTAACGATTTAAGGTATTCAATTTTACGACAATGTATAAGAAAAAAATCTAATTTTGGGAATGTTGTATTGATGTAAAATAAAGTTCAACAATGGGAACTATTAGAGTGTCTTTACATATTACAGTTCACATTTGTATTCATTCTTTTTTATATTTTTATATTGTTGCGCTTATCAATAAACAGTCATATTGTTTCATTTATCGATATAACTTATTCAATTTTAAGACAATGTATAACAGAAAAATCTAATTCTCAGAATGCTGTGTTGTTGTAAAATAAACTTCAAAAATGGGAACTTTAATTGAATGTCGATACATATTACAGTTCATATTTGTATTCATTCTTTGTTTATATTTTTATATTGTTGCTCTTATCAATCAACAGTCATATTGTTGCATTTAACGCTATAACTTTTTCAATTTTACGACAATGTATAACAGAAAAAATCTAATTTTGGGAATGCTGTATTGTTGTAAAATAAATTTCAACAATGGGTACTGTAATTAAAGTGTCTTTACTTATTACTGTTCATAATTGTATTCATTCTTTTTGTATATTTTTATATTGTTGCGCTTATCAATAAAAAGTCATATTGTTGCATTTAACTCTATAACTTATTCAATTTTACGACAATGTATAACAGAAAAATCTAATTTTGGGAGTGCTGTATTGTTGTAAAATAAAGTTCAACAATGGGAACTTTAATTGAATGTCTTTACATATTACAACTCATATTTGTATTGATTCTTTGTTTATATTTCTATATTGTTGCACTTATCAATAAATAGTCATATTGTTGTGTTAAACGCTTTAACGAATTCAATTTTACGACAATGTATAACAGAAAAATCTAATTTTTTAAAGGCTGTATTGTTGTAAAATAAAGTTCAACAATGGGAAGTGTATTTAGAGTGTCTTTACATATTACAGTTCATATTTATAATCATTCCTTGTTTACATTTTTATATTGTTTCAATTATCAATATGCAGTAATATTTTTGTATTTACCGCTATAACTTATTCAATTTTACGACAATGTATAACAGAAAAATTTAATTTGGGGAATGCAGCATTGTTGTAAAATAAAGTTCAACAATGGAAACTGTAATTACAGTGATTGACAGATTGCAGTTTATATTTATATTCAAGATTAGCATACACTTCTATATTGTTTCATTTATCATTACATGGACATAGTGTTGTATTTAACGCTTTAACTTATTCAATTTTACGACAATGTATAACAGAAAAATCTAACTTTGGGAATGCTTTATTGTTGTAAAATAAAGTTCAACAATGGGAACTGTAATTAGAGTGTGTTTACTTATTACAGTTCATATTTGTATTCATTCTTTGTGTTTATTTTTATATTGTTGCACTTATCAATAAATAGTCAGATTGTTGTATTTAACGCTTTAACGATATTCAATTTTACGACAATGTATAACAGAAAAATCTAATTTTGGGAATGCTATATTGTTGTAAAATAAAGTTCAACAATGGGAACGGTAATTAGAGTGTCTTTAGATATTACAGTTCATATTTATAATGATTCTTTGTTTACATTTGTATATTGTTGCTCTTATCAATATACAGTCATATTGTTGTATTTAGCGCTATAACTTATTCAATGTTACGACAATGTGTAACAGAACAATCTAATTTGGGGAATGCAGTATTGTTTTAAAATAAAGTTCAACAATCGAAACTGCAATTAGAGTGATTTACAAATTCTTGTTAATATTTATATTTAAGCTTTGCTTACATTTTACATTGTTGCACTTATCAATAAATAGTCATATTTGTTGTATTTAACGCTTTAACGTATTCAATTTTACGACAATGTATAACAGAAAAATCTAATTTTCATAGTGCTGTACTGTTGTAAAATAAACTTCAAAAATGGGAAGTTTAATTGAATGTCTTTACATATTACAGTTCATATTTGTATACATTCTTAGTGTATATTTTTATATTGTTGCACTTATCAATAAATAGTCATATTGTTGTATTTAACGCTTTAACGTATTCAATTTTACGACAATGTATAACAAAAAAATCTAATTTTGGGAATGTTGTTATTTTTTAAAATAAAGTTCAACAATGGGAACTATAAGAGTGTCTTTACATATTACAGTTCACATTTGTATTCATTCTTTTTTATATTTTTATATTGTTGCGCTTATCAATAAACAGTCATATTGTTTCATTTATCGATATAACTTATTCAATTTTAAGACAATATATACGAGAAAAATCTAATTTTCAGAATTCTGTGTTGTTGTAAAATAAACTTCAAAAATGGGAACTTTAATTGAATGTCGATACATATTACAGTTCATATTTGTATTCATTCTTTGTTTATATTTTTATATTTTTGCGCTTATCAATAAACAGTCATATTGTTGCATTTATCGCTATAACTTATTCAATTTTACGACAATGTATAACAAAAAAATCAAATTTTGGGAATGCTGTATTGTTGCAAAATAAATTTCAACAATGGGAGCTGTAATTAGAGTGTCTTTACTTATTTAAGCCCATAATTGTATTCATTCTTTGTGTATATTTTTATATTGTTGCGCTTATCAATAAACAGTCATATTGTTGCATTTAACGCTATAACTTATTCAATTTTACGGCAATGTATAACAGAAAAATCTAATTTTGGGAATGCTGTATTGTTGTAAAATAAATTTCAACAATGGGAACTGTATTTAGAGTGTCTTTACATATTACAGTTAATATTTGTATTCATTCTTTGTGTATATTTTTATATTGTTGCACTTATCAATAAATAGTCATATTGTTGTATTAAACGCTTTAACGTATTCAATTTTACGACAATGTATAACAGAAAAAGCTAATTTTTTAAAGGCTGTATTGTTGTAAAATAAAGTTCAACAATGGGAAGTGTATTTAGAGTGTCTTTACATATTACATTTCATATTTATAATCATTCTTTGTTTACATTTTTATATTGTTTCCCTTATCAATATGCAGTAATATTTTTGTATTTAACGCTATAACTTATTCATTTTTACGACAATGTATAACAGAAAAATTTAATTTTGGGAATGCAGTATTGTTGTAAAATAAAGTTCAACAATGGAAACTGTAATTACAGTGATTGACAGATTGCAGTTTATATTTATATTCAAGATTAGCATACACTTGTATATTGTTTCATTTATCAATACATGGACAAATTGTTGTATTTAATGCTCTAAAGTATTCAATTTAGAACAATGTATAACAAAAAAAATCAAATTTTGGGAATGCTGTATTGTTGCAAAATAAATTTCAACAATGGGAGCTGTAATTAGAGTGTCTTTACTTATTTAAGCTCATAATTGTATTCATTCTTTGTGTATATTTTTATATTGTTGCGCTTATCAATAAACAGTCATATTGTTGCATTTAACGCTATAACTTATTCAATTTTACGGCAATGTATAACAGAAAAATCTAATTTTGGGAATGCTGTATTGTTGTAAAATAAAGTTCAACAATGGGAACTGTATTTAGTCTTTACATATTACAGTTCATATTTGTATTCATTCTTTGTGTTTAATTTTATATTGTTGCACTTATCAATAAATAGTCATATTGTTGTATTTAACGCTTTAACGTATTCAATTTTACGACAATGTTTAACAGAAAAATCTAATTTTGGGAATGCTGTATTGTTGTAAAATAAAGTTCAACAATGGGAACTGTATTTAGAGTGTCTTTACATATTACAGTTCACATTTATAATCATTCTTTTTTACATTTTTATATTGTTGCCCTTATCAATATGCAGTCATATTTTGTATTTAACGCTATAACTTATTAAATTTTATGACAATGTATAACAGAAATATCTAATTTGGGGAATGCAGTATTGTAAATAAAATTTCAACAATGAGAGATGTAATTAGAGTGTCTATACTTATTACAGTTCATAATTGTATTCATTCTTTGTGTATATTTTTACATTGTTGCGCTTATCAATAAACAGTCATATTGTTGCATTTAACGCTGTAACTTATTCAATTTTACGACAATATATAACAGAAAAATCTAATTTTGGGAATGCTGTATTGTTGTAAAATAAAGTTCAACAATGGGAACTGTAATTAGAGTGTCTTTACTTATTACAGTTCATATTTATAATCATTCTTTGTTTACATTTTTATATTGTTTCCCTTATCAATATGCAGTTATATTGTTGCATTTAACGCTATAACTTATTCAATTTTACGACAATATATAACAGAAAAATCTAATTTTGGGAATGCTGTATTGTTGTAAAATAAAGTTCAACAATGGGAACTGTAATTAGAGTGTCTTTACTTATTACAGTTCATATTTATAATCATTCTTTGTTTACATTTTTATATTGTTTCCCTTATCAATATGCAGTTATATTTTTGTATTTAACGCTTTAACGTATTCAATTTTACGACAATGTATAACAGAAAAATCTAATTTATTAAAGGCTGTATTGTTGTAAAATAAAGTTCAACAGTGGGAAGTGTATTTAGAGTGTCTTTACATATTACAGTTCATATTTATAATCATTCTTTGTTTACATTTTTATATTGTTTCCCTTATTAATATACAGCAATATTTTTGTAGTTAACGCTATAACTTATTCAAATTTACGACAATGTAAAATAAAGTTCAACAATGGAAACTGTAATTAGAGTGATTGACAAATTGCAGTTTATATTTATATTCAAAATTAGCATACACTTGTATATTGTTTCATTTATCATTACATGGACATATTGTTGTATTTAACGCTTTAACGTATTTAATTTTACGACAATGTATAACAGAAAAATCTAATTTTGGGAATGCTGTATTGTTGTAAAATAAAGTTCAACAATGGGAACTGTAATTAGAGTGTCTTTACTTATTACAGTTCATATTTGTATTCATTCTTTGTGTTTATTTTTATACTGTTGCACTTATCAATAAATAGTCATATTGTTGTATTTAACGCTTTAACGATATTCAATTTTACGACAATGTATAACAGAAAAATCTAATTTTGGGAATGCTGTATTGTTGTAAAATAAAGTTCAACAATGGGAACGGTAATTAGAGTGTCTTTAGATATTACAGTTCATATTTATAATGATTCTTTGTTTACATTTCTATATTGTTGCTCTTATCAATATACAGTCGTATTGTTGTATTTAGCGCTATAACTTATTCAATGTTACGACAATGTGTAACAGAACAATCTAATTTGGGGAATGCAGTATTGTTTTAAAATAAAGTTCAACAATGGAAACTGCAATTAGAGTGATTTACAAATTCTTGTTAATATTTATATTCAAGCTTTGCTTACGTTTTACATTGTTGCACTTATCCAAAAATAGTAATATTTGTTGTATTTAACTCTTTAACGTATTCAATTTTACGACAATTTATAACAGAAAAATCTAATTTTCGGAATGCTGTATTTTTGTAAAATAAACTTCAAAAATAGGAAGTTTAATTGAATGTCTTTACATATTACAGTTCATATTTGTATACATTCTTTGTGTATATTTTTATATTGTTGCACTTATCAATAAATAGTCATATTGTTGTATTTAACGCTTTAACGTATTCAGTTTTACGACAATGTATAACAAAAAAATCTAATTTTGGGAATGTTGTATTGTTGTAAAATAAAGTTCAACAATGGGAACTATTAGAGTGTCTTTACATATTACAGTTCACATTTGTATTCATTCTTTGTTTATATTTTTATATTGTTGCGCTTATCAATAAACAGTCATATTCTTGCATTTATCGCTATAACTTATTTAATTTTAAGACAATGTATAACAGAAAAATCTAATTTTCAGTATGCTGTATTGTTGTAAAATAAACTTCAAAAATGGGAACTTTAATTGAATGTCGATACATATTACAGTTCATATTTGTATTCATTCTTTGTTTATATTTTTATATTGTTGCGCTTATCAATCAACAGTCATATTGTTGCATTTAACGCTAGAACTTATTCAATTTTACGACAATGTATAAAAGAAAAATCTAATTTTGGGAATGCTGCATTGTTGTAAAATAAAGTTCAACAATGGAAACTGTAATTACAATGATTGATCGATTGCAGTTTATTATTATATTCAAGATTAGCTTACACTTTTATATTGTTGCATTTATCAATACATAGAGATATTGTTGTATTTAACGCTTTAACGTATTAAAATTTACGACAATGTCTAACAAAAAAATGTAGTTTTGGGAATGCTGTATTGTTGTAAAATAAAGTTCAACAATGGGAAATTTAATTAGAGTGTCTTTACTTATTACAGTTCATATTTGTATTCATTCTTTGTGTATATTTTTATATTCTTGCGCTTATCAATAAACAGTCATATTGTTGCATTTAACGCTATAACTTATTCAATTTTACGACAATGTATAACAGAAAAATCTACTTTGGGGAATGCAGTATTGTTGTAAAATTAAGTTAAACAATTGAAACTGCAATTAGAGTGATTTATAGATTCTTGTTCATATTTATATTTAAGCTTTGCTTACATTTTATATTGTTGCACTTATCAATAAATAGTCATATTGTTGAATTTAACGCTTTAACGTATTCAATTTTACGACAATGTATAACAGAAAAATCTAATTTTCAGTATGCTGTATTGTTGTAAAATAAACTTCAAAAATGGGAACTTTAATTGAATGTCGATACATATTACAGTTCATATTTGTATTCATTCTTTGTTTATATTTTTATATTGTTGCGCTTATCAATCAACAGTCATATTGTTGCATTTAACGCTAGAACTTATTCAATTTTACGACAATGTATAAAAGAAAAATCTAATTTTGGGAATGCTGCATTGTTGTAAAATAAAGTTCAACAATGGAAACTGTAATTACAGTGATTGATCGATTGCAGTTTATTATTATATTCAAGATTAGCTTACACTTTTATATTGTTGCATTTATCAATACATAGAGATATTGTTGTATTTAACGCTTTAACGTATTCAAATTTACGACAATGTCTAACAAAAAAATCTAATTTTGGGAATGCTGTATTGTTGTAAAATAAAGTTCAACAATGGGAACTATTAGAGTGTCTTTACATATTACAGTTCACATTTGTATTCATTCTTTGTTTATATTTTTACATTGTTGCGCTTATCAATAAACAGTCATATTGTTGTATTTAGCAACATAACTTATTATATTTTACGACAATGTATAACAGAAAAATCTACTTTGGGGAATGCAGTATTGTTGTAAAATTAAGTTAAACAATTGAAACTGCAATTAGAGTGATTTATAGATTCTTGTTCATATTTATATTTAAGCTTTGCTTATATTTTATATTGTTGCACTTATCAATAAATAGTCATATTGTTGAATTTAACGCTTTAACGTATTCAATTTTACGACAATGTATAACAGAAAAATCTAATTTTGGGAATGCTGTATTGTTGTAAAATAAAGTTCAAAAATGGGAACATTAATTGAGTGTCTTTACATATTACAGTTCACATTTGTATTGATTCTTTGTTTATATTTCTATATTGTTGGGCTTATCAATAAACAGTCATATTGTAGCATTTAACGCTATAACTTATTCAATTTTACAACAATGTATAACAGAAAAATCTACTATTGGGAATGCTGTATTTTTGTAAAATAAAGTTCAACATTGGGAACTGTATTTAGAGTGTCTTTAAATATTACAGTTCATATTTATAATCATTCTTTGTTTACATTTTTATATTGTTGCCCTTATCTATATAGTGCCATATTTTTGTATTTAACCCAAAAACTTATTCAATTTTACGACAATGTATAACAGAAAAATCTAATTTGGGGAATCTATTATTGTTGTAAAATAAAGTTCAACAATGGAAACTGCAATTAGAGTGATTTACAGATTCATGTTCATATTTATAATCAAGTTTTGCTTACATTTTATATTTTTGCACTTATCAATACATATTCATATTGTTGTATTTAACGCTTAAACTTATTCAATTTTACGACAATCTATAACAGAATATTCTGATTTAGGGAATGCTGTATTGTTGTAAAATAAAGTTCAATAACGGAAACTGTAATTACAGTGATTGACAGATTGCAGTTTATATTTATATTCAAGATTAGCTTACACTTTTATATTGTTTCATTTATCAATACATAGACATTGTGTTTCATTTAAAGCTGTAACGATATTCAATTTTACGACAATGTATAACAGAAAAATCTAATTTTGGGAATGCTGTATTGTTGTAAAATAAAGTTCAATAATGGGAACTGTAATTAGAGTGTCTTTAGATATTACAGTTCATATTTATAATGATTCTTTGTTTTCATTTGTATATTGTTGCACTTATCAATATACAGTCATATTGTTGTATTTAGCGCTATAACTTATTCAATGTTACGACAATGTATAACAGAACAATCTAATTTGGGGAATGCAGTATTGTTTTAAAATAAAGTTCAACAATGGAAACTGCAATTAGAGTGATTTACAAATTCTTGTTAATATTTATATTCAAGCTTTGCTTTCATTTTACATTGTTGCACTTATCAATAAATAGTCATATTTGTTGTATTTAACGCTTTAACGTATTCAATTTTACGACAATGTATAACAGAAAAATCTAATTTTCGGAATGCTGTATTGTTGTAAATAAACTTCAAAAATGGGAACTTTAATTGAATGTCTTTACCTATTACAGTTCATATTTGTATACATTCTTTGTGTATATTTTTATATTGTTGCACTTATCAATAAATAGTCATATTGTTGTATTTAACGATTTAACGTATTCAATTTTACGACAATGTATAACAAAAAAATCTAATTTTGGGAATGTTGTATTGTTGTAAAATAAAGTTCAACAATGGGAACTATTAGAGTGTCTTTACATATTACAGTTCACATTTGTATTCATTCTTTGTTTATATTTTTATATTGTTGCGCTTATCAATAAACAGTCATACTGTTGCATTTATAGCTATAACTTATTCAATTTTAAGACAATGTATAACAGAAAAATCTAATTTTCAGAATGCTGTATTGTTGTAAAATAAACTTCAAAAACGGGAACTGTATTTAGAGTGTCTTTACTTATTACAGTTCATATTTGTATTCATTCTTTGTGTATATTTTTATATTGTTGCGCATATCAATAAACAGTCATATTGTTGCATTTAACGCTATAACTTATTCAATTTTACGACAATGTATAGCAGAGAAATCTAATTTTGGGAATGCTGTATTGTTGTAAAATAAAGTTCAACAATGGGAACTATTAGAGTGTCTTTACATATTACAGTTCACATTTGTATTCATTCTTTGTTTATATTTTTATATTGTTACGCTTATCAATAAACAGTCATATTTTTGTATTTAGCAACATAACTTATTCAATTTTGCGACAATGTATAACAGAACAATCTAATTTGGGGAATGCAGTATTGTTTTAAAATAAAGTTCAACAATGGAAACTGCAATTAGAGTGATTTACAAATTCTTGTTAATATTTATATTCAAGCTTTGCTTACATTTTACATTGTTGCACTTATCAATAAATAGTCATATTTTTTGTATTTAACGCTTTAACGTCTTCAATTTTACGACAATGTATAACAGAAAAATCTAATTTACGGAATGCTGTATTGTTGTAAAATTAAATTCAAAAATGGGAAATTTAATTGAATGTCTTTACATATTGCAGTTCATATTTGTATTCATTCTTTGTTTATATTTCTATATTGTTGCGGTTATCAATAAACAGTCAGATTGTTGCATTTAACACTATAACTTATTCAATTTTACGGCAATGTATAACAAAAAAATCTAATTTTGGGATTGCTGTATTGTTGTAAAATAAAGTTCAAAAATGGGAACATTAATTGAGTGTCTTTACATATTGCAGTTCATATTTGTATTCATTCTTTGTTTATATTTCTATATTGTTGCACTTATCAATAACTAGTCATATTGTTGTATTTAACGCTTAAACTTATTCAATTTTACGACAATGCATAACAGAAAATTCTCATTTTGGGAATGCTGCATTGTTGTAAAATAAAGTTCAACAATGGAAACTGTAATTACAGTGATTGATCGATTGCAGTTATTACTTATATTCAAGATTAGCTTACACTTTTATATTGTTGCATTTATCAATACATAGAGATATTGTTGTATTTAACGCTTTAACGTATTCAAATTTACGACAAAGCCTAACAAAAAATGAAGTTTTGGGAATGCTGTATTGTTGTAAAATAAAGTTCAACAATGGGAACTTTAATTAGAGTGTCTTTACTTATTACAGTTCATATTTGTATTCATTCTTTGTGTATATTTTTATATTGTTGCGCTTATTAATAAACAGTCATACTGTTGCATTTAACGCTATAACTTATTCAATTTTACGACAATGTATAGCAGAGAAATCTAATTTTGGGAATGATGTATTGTTGTAAATTAAAGTTCAACAATGGGAACTATTAGAGTGTCTTTACATATTACATTTCACATTTGTATTCATTCTTTGTTTATATTTTTATATTGTTGCGCTTATCAATAAACAGTCATATTGTTGTATTTAGCAACATAACTTATTCAATTTTACGACAATGTATAACAGAAAAATCTAATTTGGGGAATGTAGTATTGTTGTAAAATAAAGTTCAACAATGGAAACTGCAATTAGAGTGATTTACAGATTCATGTTCATATTTATAATCAAGTTTTGCTTACATTTTATATTGTTGAACTTATCAATACATATTCATATTGTTGTATTTAACGCTTAAACTTATTTAATTTTACGACAAAGTATAACAGAAAAATCTAATTTTGGGAATGCTGTAGTGTTGTAAAATAAAGTTCAACAATGGGAACTATTAGAGTGTCTTTACTTATTACAGTTCACATTTGTATTCATTCTTTGTTTATATTTTTATATTGTTACGCTTATCAATAAACAGTCATATTGTTGTATTTAGCAACATTACTTATTCAATTTTGCGACAATGTATAACAGAAAAATCTACTTTGGGGAATGCAGTATTGTTGTAAAATAAAGTTAAACAATGGAAACTGCAATTAGAGTGATTTACAGATTCTTGTTCATATTTATATTTAAGTTTTGCTTACATTTTATATTGTTGCACTTATCAATAAATAGTCATATTGTTGTATTTAACGCTTTAACGTGTTCAATTTTACGACAATGTATAACAGAAAAATCTAATTTTGGGAATGCTGTATTGTTGTAAAATAAAGTTCAAAAATGGGAACTTTAATTGAGTGTCTTTACATATTTCAGTTCATAATTGTATTCATTCTTTGTGTATATTTTTATATTGTTGCGCTTATCAATAAACAGTCATATTGTTGCATTTAACGCTGTAACTTATTCAATTTTACGACGATGTATAACAGAAAAATGTAGTTTTGGGAATGCTGTATTGTTGTAAAATAAAGTTCAACAATGGAAACTGTAATTACAGTGATTGATCGATTGCAGTTATTACTTATATTCAAGATTAGCTTACACTTTTATATTGTTGCATTTATCAATACATAGAGATATTGTTGTATTTAACGCTTTAACGTATTCAAATTTACGACAACGCCTAACAAAAAATGAAGTTTTGGGAATGCTGTATTGTTGTAAAATAAAGTTCAACAATGGGAACTTTAATTAGAGTGTCTTTACTTATTACAGTTCATATTTGTATTCATTCTTTGTGTATATTTTTATATTGTTGCGCTTATTAATAAACAGTCATACTGTTGCATTTAACGCTATAACTTATTCAATTTTACGACAATGTATAGCAGAGAAATCTAATTTTGGGAATGATGTATTGTTGTAAATTAAAGTTCAACAATGGGAACTATTAGAGTGTCTTTACATATTACAGTTCACATTTGTATTCATTCTTTGTTTATATTTTTATATTGTTGCGCTTATCAATAAACAGTCATATTGTTGTATTTAGCAACATAACTTATTCAATTTTACGACAATGTATAACAGAAAAATCTACTTTGGGGAATGCAGTATTGTTGTAAAATTAAGTTAAACAATGGAAACTGCAATTAGAGTCATTTATAGATTCTTGTTCATATTTATATTTAAGCTTTGCTTACATTTTATATTGTTGCACTTATCAAAAATAGTCATAATGTTGCATTTAACGCTTTAACGTATTCAATTTTACGACAATGTATAACAGAAAAATCTAATTTTGGGAATGCTGTCTTGTTGTAAAATAAAGTTCAAAAATGGGAACATTAATTGAGTGTCTTTACATATTACAGTTCACATTTGTATTCATTCTTTGTTTATATTTCTATATTGTTGGGCTTATCAATAAACAGTCATATTGTAGCATTTAACGCTATAACTTATTCAATTTTACAACAATGTATAACAGAAAAATCTACTATTGGGAATGCTGTATTTTTGTAAAATAAAGTTCAACAATGGGAACTGTATTTAGAGTGTCTTTACATATTACAGTTCATATTTATAATCATTCTTTTTTTACATTTTTATATTGTTGCCCTTATCTATATAGTGCCATATTTTTGTATTTAACCCAATAACGTATTCAATTTTACGACAATGTATAACAGAAAAATCTAATTTGGGGAATCTATTATTGTTGTAAAATAAAGTTCAACAATGGAAACTGCAATTAGAGTGATTTACAGATTCATGTTCATATTTATAATCAAGTTTTGCTTACATTTTATATTGTTGCACTTATCAATACATATTCATATTGTTGTATTTAACGCTTAAACTTATTCAATTTTACGACAATCTATAAAAGAAAATTCTGATTTAGGGAATGCTGTATTGTTGTAAAATAAAGTTCAATAACGGAAACTGTAATTACAGTGATTGACAGATTGCAGTTTATATTTATATTCAAGATTAGCTTACACTTTTATATTGTTTCATTTATCAATACATAGACATTGTGTTTCATTTAAAACTGTAACGATATTCAATTTTACGACAATGTATAACAGAAAAATCTAATTTTGGGAATGCTGTATTGTTGTAAAATAAAGTTCAATAATGGGAACTGTAATTAGAGTGTCTTTAGATATTACAGTTCATATTTATAATGATTCTTTGTTTACATTTGTATATTGTTGCTCTTATCAATATACAGTCATATTGTTGCATTTAGCGCTATAACTTATTCAATGTTACGACAATGTATAACAGAACAATCTAATTTGGGGAATGCAGTATTGTTTTAAAATAAAGTTCAACAATGGAAACTGCAATTAGAGTGATTTACAAATTCTTGTTAATATTTATATTCAAGCTTTGCTTACATTTTACATTGTTGCACTTATCAATATATAGTCATATTTGTTGTATTTAACGCTTTAACGTATTCAATTTTACGACAATGTATAACAGAAAAATCTAATTTTCGAAATGCTGTATTGTTGTAAAATAAACTTCAAAAGTGGGAACTTTAATTGAATGTCTTTACATATTACAGTTCATATTTGTATACATTCTTTGTGTATATTTTTATATTGTTGCACTTATCAATAAAGAGTCATATTGTTGTATTTAACGCTTTAACGTATTCAATTTTACTACAATGTATAACAAAAAAATCTAATTTTTGGAAAGTTGTATTGTTGTAAAATAAAGTTCAACAATGGGAACTTTAATTAGAGTGTCTTTACATATTACAGTTCACATTTGTATACATTCTTTGTTTATATTTCTATATTGTTGCGCTTATCAATAAACAGTCATATTGTTGCATTTAACGCTATAACTTATTCAATTTTACAACAATGTATAACAGAAAAATCTAATATTGGGAATGCTGTATTTTTGTAAAATAAAGTTCAACAATGGGAACTGTATTTAGAGTGTCTTTACATATTACAGTTCATATTTATAATCATTCTTTGTTTACATTTTTATATTGTTGCCCTTATCTATATAGAGCCATATTTTTGTATTTAACCCAATAACTTATTCAAATTTACGACAATGTATAACAGAAAAATCTAATTTGGGGAATGTAGTATTGTTGTAAAATAAAGTTCAACAATGGAAACTGCAATTAGAGTGATTTACAGATTCATGTTCATATTTATAATCAAGTTTTGCTTACATTTTATATTGTTGAACTTCTCAATACATATTCATATTGTTGTATTTAACGCTTAAACTTATTTAATTTTACGACAAAGTATAACAGAAAAATCTAATTTTGGGAATGCTGTATTGTTGTAAAATAAAGTTAAACAATGGAAACTGCAATTAGAGTGATTTACAGATTCTTGTTCATATTTATATTTAAGTTTTGCTTACATTTTATATTGTTGCACTTATCAATAAATAGTCATATTGTTGTATTTAACGCTTTAACGTGTTCAATTTTACGACAATGTATAACAGAAAAATCTAATTTTGGGAATGCTGTATTGTTGTAAAATAAAGTTCAAAAATGGGAACTTTAATTGAGTGTCTTTACATATTTCAGTTCATAATTGTATTCATTCTTTGTGTATATTTTTATATTGTTGCGCTTATCAATAAACAGTCATATTGTTACATTTAACGCTGTAACTTATTCAATTTTACGACGATGTATAACAGAAAAATGTAGTTTTGGGAATGCTGTATTGTTGTAAAATAAAGTTCAACAATGGAAACTGTAATTACAGTGATTGATCGATTGCAGTTATTACTTATATTCAAGATTAGCTTACACTTTTATATTGTTGCATTTATCAATACATAGAGATATTGTTGTATTTAACGCTTTAACGTATTCAAATTTACGACAACGCCTAACAAAAAATGAAGTTTTGGGAATGCTGTATTGTTGTAAAATAAAGTTCAACAATGGGAACTTTAATTAGAGTGTCTTTACTTATTACAGTTCATATTTGTATTCATTCTTTGTGTATATTTTTATATTGTTGCGCTTATTAATAAACAGTCATACTGTTGCATTTAACGCTATAACTTATTCAATTTTACGACAATGTATAGCAGAGAAATCTAATTTTGGGAATGATGTATTGTTGTAAATTAAAGTTCAACAATGGGAACTATTAGAGTGTCTTTACATATTACAGTTCACATTTGTATTCATTCTTTGTTTATATTTTTATATTGTTGCGCTTATCAATAAACAGTCATATTGTTGTATTTAGCAACATAACTTATTCAATTTTACGACAATGTATAACAGAAAAATCTACTTTGGGGAATGCAGTATTGTTGTAAAATTAAGTTAAACAATGGAAACTGCAATTAGAGTCATTTATAGATTCTTGTTCATATTTATATTTAAGCTTTGCTTACATTTTATATTGTTGCACTTATCAAAAATAGTCATAATGTTGCATTTAACGCTTTAACGTATTCAATTTTACGACAATGTATAACAGAAAAATCTAATTTTGGGAATGCTGTCTTGTTGTAAAATAAAGTTCAAAAATGGGAACATTAATTGAGTGTCTTTACATATTACAGTTCACATTTGTATTCATTCTTTGTTTATATTTCTATATTGTTGGGCTTATCAATAAACAGTCATATTGTAGCATTTAACGCTATAACTTATTCAATTTTACAACAATGTATAACAGAAAAATCTACTATTGGGAATGCTGTATTTTTGTAAAATAAAGTTCAACAATGGGAACTGTATTTAGAGTGTCTTTACATATTACAGTTCATATTTATAATCATTCTTTTTTTACATTTTTATATTGTTGCCCTTATCTATATAGTGCCATATTTTTGTATTTAACCCAATAACGTATTCAATTTTACGACAATGTATAACAGAAAAATCTAATTTGGGGAATCTATTATTGTTGTAAAATAAAGTTCAACAATGGAAACTGCAATTAGAGTGATTTACAGATTCATGTTCATATTTATAATCAAGTTTTGCTTACATTTTATATTGTTGCACTTATCAATACATATTCATATTGTTGTATTTAACGCTTAAACTTATTCAATTTTACGACAATCTATAAAAGAAAATTCTGATTTAGGGAATGCTGTATTGTTGTAAAATAAAGTTCAATAACGGAAACTGTAATTACAGTGATTGACAGATTGCAGTTTATATTTATATTCAAGATTAGCTTACACTTTTATATTGTTTCATTTATCAATACATAGACATTGTGTTTCATTTAAAACTGTAACGATATTCAATTTTACGACAATGTATAACAGAAAAATCTAATTTTGGGAATGCTGTATTGTTGTAAAATAAAGTTCAATAATGGGAACTGTAATTAGAGTGTCTTTAGATATTACAGTTCATATTTATAATGATTCTTTGTTTACATTTGTATATTGTTGCTCTTATCAATATACAGTCATATTGTTGCATTTAGCGCTATAACTTATTCAATGTTACGACAATGTATAACAGAACAATCTAATTTGGGGAATGCAGTATTGTTTTAAAATAAAGTTCAACAATGGAAACTGCAATTAGAGTGATTTACAAATTCTTGTTAATATTTATATTCAAGCTTTGCTTACATTTTACATTGTTGCACTTATCAATATATAGTCATATTTGTTGTATTTAACGCTTTAACGTATTCAATTTTACGACAATGTATAACAGAAAAATCTAATTTTCGAAATGCTGTATTGTTGTAAAATAAACTTCAAAAGTGGGAACTTTAATTGAATGTCTTTACATATTACAGTTCATATTTGTATACATTCTTTGTGTATATTTTTATATTGTTGCACTTATCAATAAAGAGTCATATTGTTGTATTTAACGCTTTAACGTATTCAATTTTACTACAATGTATAACAAAAAAATCTAATTTTTGGAAAGTTGTATTGTTGTAAAATAAAGTTCAACAATGGGAACTTTAATTAGAGTGTCTTTACATATTACAGTTCACATTTGTATACATTCTTTGTTTATATTTCTATATTGTTGCGCTTATCAATAAACAGTCATATTGTTGCATTTAACGCTATAACTTATTCAATTTTACAACAATGTATAACAGAAAAATCTAATATTGGGAATGCTGTATTTTTGTAAAATAAAGTTCAACAATGGGAACTGTATTTAGAGTGTCTTTACATATTACAGTTCATATTTATAATCATTCTTTGTTTACATTTTTATATTGTTGCCCTTATCTATATAGAGCCATATTTTTGTATTTAACCCAATAACTTATTCAAATTTACGACAATGTATAACAGAAAAATCTAATTTGGGGAATGTAGTATTGTTGTAAAATAAAGTTCAACAATGGAAACTGCAATTAGAGTGATTTACAGATTCATGTTCATATTTATAATCAAGTTTTGCTTACATTTTATATTGTTGAACTTCTCAATACATATTCATATTGTTGTATTTAACGCTTAAACTTATTTAATTTTACGACAAAGTATAACAGAAAAATCTAATTTTGGGAATGCTGTATTGTTGTAAAATAAAGTTCAACAATGGGAACTGTAATTAGAGTGTCTTTACTTATTACAGTTCATATTTGTATTCATTCTTTGTGTATATTTTTATATTGTTGCGCTTATCAATTAAAAGTCATATTTTTGCATTTAACGCTATAACTTATTCAATTTTACGACAATCTATAACAGAAAATTCTGATTTAGGGAATGCTGTATTGTTGTAAAATAAAGTTCAATAACGGAAACTGTAATTACAGTGATTGACAGATTGCAGTTTATATTTATATTCAAGATTAGCTTACACTTTTATATTGTTTCATTTATCAATACATAGACATTGTGTTTCATTTAAATCTGTAACGATATTCAATTTTAAGACAATGTATAACAGAAAAATCTAATTTTGGGAATGCTGTATTGTTGTAAAATAAAGTTCAACAATTTGAACTATTGGAGTGTCTTTATATATTACAGTTCACATTTGCATTCATTCTTTGTTTATATTTTTATATTGTTGCGCGTAACAATTAACAGTCATATTGTTGCATTTATCGATATAACTTATTCAATTTTAAGACAATGTATAACAGAAATATCTAATTTTCAGAATGCTGTATTGTTGTAAAATAAACTTAAAAAATGGGAACTTTAATTGAATGTCTTTACATATTACAGTTCATATTTGTATAACTTCTTTGTGTATATTTTTATATTGTTGCACTTATCAATAAATAGTCATATTGTTGTATTTAACGATTTAACGTATTCAATTTTACGACAATGTATAACAAAAAATCTAATTTTGGGAATGTTGTATTGTTGTAAAATAAAGTTCAACAATGGGAACTATTAGAGTGTCTTTACTATTACAGTTCACATTTGTATTCATTCTTTGTTTATATTTTTATATTGTTGCGCTTATCAATAAACATTCATATTGTTGCATTTATCGATATAACTTATTCAATTTTAAGACAATGTATAACAGAAATATCTAATTGTCAGAATGCTGTATTGTTGTAAAATAAACTTAAAAAATGGGAACTTTAATTGAATGTCGATACATATTACAGTTCATATTTGTATTCATTCTTTGTTTATATTTCTATATTGTTGCGCTTATCAATAAACAATCATATTGTCATTTAACACTATAACTTAATCAATTTTACGACAATGTATAACAAAAAAATCAAATTTTGTTAATGCTGTATTGTTGCAAAATAAATTTCAACAATGGGAGCTGTAATTAGAGTGTCTTTACTTATTTAAGCTCATAATTGTATTCATTCTTTGTGTATATTTTTATATTGTTGCGCTTATCAATAAACAGTCATATTGTTGCATTTAACGCTATAACTTATTCAATTTTACGGCAATGTATAACAGAAAAATCTAATTTTGGGAATGCTGTATTGTTGTAAAATAAATTTCAACAATGGGAACTGTATTTAGAGTGTCTTTACATATTACAGTTAATATTTGTATTCATTCTTTTTGTATATTTTTATATTGTTGCACTTATCAATAAATAGTCATATTGTTGTATTAAACGCTTTAACGTATTCAATTTTACGACAATGTATAACAGATAAATCTAATTTTTTAAAGGCTGTATTGTTGTAAAATAAAGTTCAAAAATGGGAAGTGTATTTAGAGTGTCTTTACATATTACAGTTCATATTTATAATCATTCTTTGTTTACATTTTTATATTGTTTCCCTTATAAATATGCAGTAATATTTTTGTATTTAACGCTATAACTTATTCAATTTTACGACAATGTATAAGAGAAAAATTTAATTTGGGGAATGCAGTATTGTTGTAAAATAAAGTTCAACAATGGAAACTGTAATTACAGTGATTGGCAGATTGCAGTTTATATTTATATTCAAGATTAGCATACACTTGTATATTGTTTCATTTATCATTACATTGACATATTGTTGTATTTAACGCTTTAACGTATTGAATTTTACGACAATGTATAACAGAAAAATCTAAATTTGGGAATGCTGTATTGTTTAAAATAAAGTTCAACAATGGGAACTGTAATTAGAGTGTCTTTACTTATTACAGTTCATATTTGTATTCATTCTTTGTGTTTATTTTTATATTGTTGCACTTATCAATAAATAGTCATATTGTTGTATTTAACGCTTTAACGATATTCAATTTTACGACAATGTATAACAGAAAAATCTAATTTTGGGAATGCTGTATTGTTGTAAAATAAAGTTCAACAGTGGGAACGGTAATTAGAGTGTCTTTAGATATTACAGTTCATATTTATAATGGTTTTTGGTTACATTTGTATATTGTTGCTCTTATCAATATACAGTCATATTGTTGTATTTAGCGCTATAACTTATTCAATGTTACGACAATGTGTAACAGAACAATCTAATTTGGGGAACGCAGTATTGTTTTAAAATAAAGTTCAACAATGGAAACTGCAATTAGAGTGATTTACAAATTCTTGTTAATATTTATATTCAAGCTTTGCTTACATTTTACATTGTTGCACTTATCAATAAATAGTCATATTTGTTGTATTTAATGCTTTAACGTATTCAATTTTACGACAATGTATAACAGAAAAATCTAATTTTCGGAATGCTGTATTGTTGTAAAATAAACTTCAAAAATGGGAAGTTTAATTGAATGTCTTTACATATTACAGTTCATATTTGTATACATTCTTTGTGTATATTTTTATATTGTTGCACTTATAAATAAATAGTCATATTGTTGTATTTAACGCTTTAACGTATTCAATTTTACGACAATGTATAACAAAAAAATCTAATTTTGGGAATGTTGCATTTTTGTAAAATAAAGTTCAACAATGGGAACTATTAGAGTGTCTTTACATATTACAGTTCACATTTGTATTCATTCTTTGTTTATATTTTTATATTGTTGCGCTTATCAATAAACAGTCATATTGTTGCATTTAACGCTATACCTTATTTAATTTTACGACAATGTATAGCAGAGAAATCTAATTTTGGGAATGCTGTATTGTTGTAAAATAAAGTTCAACAATGGGAACTATTAGAGTGTATTTACATATTACAGTTCACATTTGTATTCATTCTTTGTTTATATTTTTATATTGTTGCGCTTATCAATAAACAGTCATATTGTTGTATTTAGCAACATAACTTATTCAATTTTGCGACAATGTATAACAGAAAAATCTAATTTTGGGAATGCTGTATTGTTGTAAAATAAAGTTAAACAATGGAAACTGCAATTAGAGTGATTTACAGATTCTTGTTCATATTTATATTTAAGCTTTGCTTACATTTTATATTGTTGCACTTATCAATAAATAGTCATATTGTTGTATTTAACGCTTTAACGTGTTCAATTTTACGACAATGTATAACAGAAAAATCTAATTTTGGGAATGCTGTATTGTTGTAAAATAAAGTTCAAAAATGGGAACTTTAATTGAGTGTCTTTACATATTACAGTTCACATTTGTATTCATTCTTTGTTTATATTTCTATATTGTTGCGCTTATCAATAAACAGTCATATTGTTGCATTTAACGCTATAACTTATTCAATTTTACAACAATGTATAACAGAAAAATCTAATATTGGGAATGCTGTATTTTTGTAAAATAAAGTTCAACGATGGGAACTGTATTTAGAGTGTCTTTACATATTACAGTTCATATTTATAATCATTCTTTGTTTACACTTTTATATTGTTGCCCTTATCTATATAGAGCCATATTTTTGTATTTAACCCCATAACTTATTCAATTTTACGACAATGTATAACAGAAAAATCTAATTTGGGGAATGTAGTATTGTTGTAAAATAAAGTTCAACAATGGAAACTGCAATTAGATTGATTTACAGATTCATGTTCATATTTATAATCAAGTTTTGCTTACATTTTATATTGTTGAACTTATCGATACATATTCATACTGTTGTATTTAACGCTTAAACTTATTTAATTTTACGACAAAGTATAACAGAAAAATCTAATTTTGGGAATGCTGTATTGTTGTAAAATAAAATTCAACAATTTGAACTGTGATTAGAGTGTCTTTTCTTATTACAGTTCATATTTGTATTCATTCTTTGTGTATATTATTATATTGTTGCGCTTATCAATTAAAAGTCATATTTTTGCATTTAACGCTATAACTTATTCAATTTTACGACAATCTATAACAGAAAATTCTGATTTAGGGAATGCTGCATTGTTGTAAAATAAAGTTCAATAACAGAAACTGTAATTACAGTGATTGACAGATTGCAGTTTATATTTATATTCAAGATTAGCTTACACTTTTATATTGTTTCATTTATCAATACATAGACATTGTGTTTCATTTAAAGCTGTAACGATATTCAATTTTACGACAATGTATAACAGAAAAATCTAATTTTGGGAATGCTGTATTGTTGTAAAATAAAGTTTAATAATGGGAACTGTAATTAGAGTGTCTTTAGATATTACTGTTCATATTTATAATAATTCTTTGTTTACATTTGTATATTATTGTTCTTATCAGTGTACAGTCATATTGTTGTATTTAACGCTTTAACGTATTCAATTTTACGACAATGTATAACAGAAAAATCTAATTTTCGGAATGCTGTATTGTTGTAAATAAACTTCAAAAATGGGAACTTTAATTGAATGTCTTTACATATTACAGTTCATATTTGTATACATTCTTTGTGTATATTTTTATATTGTTGCACTTATCAATAAATAGTCATATTGTTGTATTTAAAGATTTAACGTATTCAATTTTACGACAATGTATAACAGAAAAATCTAATTTTCGGAATGCTGTATTGTTGTAAAATAAACTTCAAAAATGGTAACTTTAATTGAATGTCTTTACATATTACAGTTCATATTTGTATACATTCTTTGTGTATATTTTTATATTGTTGCACTTATCAATAAATAGTCATATTGTTGTATTTAACGATTTAACGTATTCAATTTTACGACAATGTATAACAAAAAAATCTAATTTTGGGAATGTTGTATTGTTGTAAAATAAAGTTCAACAATGGGAACTATTAGAGTGTCTCTACATATTACAGTTCACATTTGTATTCATTCTTTTTTATATTTTTATATTGTTGCGCTTATCAATAAACAGTCATATTGTTGCATTTATCGATATAACTTATTCAATTTTACGATAATGTATAACAGAAAAATCTAATTTTCAGAATGCTGTGTTGTTGTAAAATAAACTTCAAAAATGGGAACTTTAATTGAATGTCGATACATATTACAGTTCATATTTGTATTCATTCTTTGTTTATATTTTTATATTGTTGCGCTTATCAATCAACAGTCATATTGTTGCATTTAACGCTAGACCTTATTCAATTTTACGACAATGTATAACAGAAAAATCTAATTTTGGGAATGCTGTATTGTTGTAAAATAAATTTCAACAATGGGAGCTGTAATTAGAGTGTCTTTACTTATTACTGTTCATAATTGTATTCATTCTTTGTGTATATTTTTATATTGTTGCGCTTATCAATAAAAAGTCATATTGTTGTATTTAACGCTTTAACGAATTCAATTTTACGACAATGTATAACAGAAAAATCTAATTTTGGGAATGCTCTTTTGTTGTAAAATAAAGTTCAACAATGGGAACTGTATTTAGAGTGTCTTTACATATTACAGTTCACATTTATAATCATTCTTTTTTACATTTTTATATTGTTGCCCTTATCAATATGCAGTCATATTTTGTATTTAACGCTATAACTTATTAAATTTTATGACAATGTATAACAGGAAAATCTAATTTGGGGAATGCAGTATTGTTGTAAAATAAAGTTCAACAATGGAAACAGCAATTAGAGTGATTTAAAGATTCTTGTTCATATTTATATTCAAGCTTTGCTTACATTTTATATTGTTGCACGTATCAATAAATAGTCATATTGTTGTATTTAACGCTTTAACGTATTCCATTTTACGACAATGTACCACAGAAAAATCTAATTTTGGGAATGCTGTATTGTTGTAAAATAAAGTTCAAAAATGGGAACTTTAATTGAGTGTCTTTACATATTACAGTTCATATTTGTATTCATTCTTTCTTTATATTTCTATATTGTTGCGCTTATCAATAAACAGTCATAAATTTGCATTTAACGCTATAACTTATTCAATTTTACAACAATGTATAACAGAAAATTCTAATATTGGGAATGCTGTATTGTTGTAAAATAAAGTTCAACATTGGGAACTGTACTTAGAGTGTCTTTACATATTACATTTCATATTTGTATTCATTCTTTGTTTATATTTTTATATTGTTGCGCTTATGAATAAACAGTCATATTGTTGCATTTAACGCTATGACCTATTCAAATTTACGACAATGTATAACAGAGAAATCTAATTTTGGGAATGCTGTATTGTTGTAAATAAAATTTCAACAATGAGAGATGTAATTAGAGTGTCTATACTTATTACAGTTCATAATTGTATTCATTCTTTGTGTATATTTTTACATTGTTGCGCTTATCAATAAACAGTCATATTGTTACATTAAACGCTGTAACTTATTCAATTTTACGACAATGTATAACAGAAAAATCTAATTTTGGGAATGCTGTATTGTTGTAAAGTAAAGTTCAACAATGGGAACTGTAATTAGAGTGTCTTTACTTATTACAGTTCATATTTATAATCATTCTTTGTTTACATTTTTATATTGTTTCCCTTATCAATATGCAGTTATATTTTTGTATTTAACGCTATAACTTATTCAATTTTACGACAATGTATAACAGAAAAATTTAATTTGGGGAATGCAGTATTGTTGTAAAATAAAGTTCAACAATGGAAACTGTAATTACAGTGATTGACAAATTGCAGTTTATATTTATATTCAAGATTAGCATACACTTGTATATTATTTCATTTATCACTACATGGACATATTGTTGTATTTAACGCTTTAACTTATTTAAATTTACGACAATGTATAACAGAAAAATCTAATTTTGGGAATGCTGTATTGTTGTAAAATAAAGCTCAACAATGGGAAAATTAATTAGAGTGTCTTTACTTATTACAGTTCATATTTGTATTCATTCTTTGTGTATATTTTTATATTGTTGCGCTTATCAATAAACAGTCATATTGTTGCATTTAACACTATAACTTATTCAATTTTACGACAATGTATAGCAGAGAAATCTAATTTTGGGAATGCTGTATTGTTGTAAAATAAAGTTCAACAATGGGAACTATTAGAGTGTCTTTACATATTACAGTTCACATTTGTATTCATTCTTTGTTTATATTTTTACATTGTTGCGCTTATCAATAAACAGTCATATTGTTGTATTTAGCAACATAACTTATTCAATTTTACGACAATGTATAACAGAAAAATCTACTTTGGGGAATGCAGTATTGTTTTAAAATAAAGTTCAACAATGGAAACTGCAATTAGAGTGATTTACAAATTCTTGTTAATATTTATATTCAAGCTTTGCTTACATTTTACATTGTTGCACTTATCAATAAATAGTCATATTTGTTGAATTTAACGCTTTAACGTATTCAATTTTACGACAATGTATAACAGAAAAATCTAATTTTCGGAATGCTGTATTGTTGTAAAATAAACTTCAAAAATGGGAACTATTAGAGTGTCTTTACATATTACAGTTCACATTTGTATTCATTCTTTATTTATATTTTTATATTGTTGCGCTTATCAATAAACAGTCATATTGTTGCATTTATCGCTATAACTTATTTAATTTTAAGACAATGTATAACAGAAAAATCTAATTTTCAGTATGCTGTATTGTTGTAAAATAAACTTCAAAAATGGGAACTTTAATTGAATGTCGATACATATTACAGTTCATATTTGTATTCATTCTTTGTTTATATTTTTATATTGTTGCGCTTATCAATCAACAGTCATATTGTTGCATTTAACGCTAGAACTTATTCAATTTTACGACAATGTATAACAGAAAAATCTAATTTTGGGAATGCTGCATTGTTGTAAAATAAAGTTCAACAATGGAAATTGTAATTACAGTGATTGATCGATTGCAGTTTATATTTATATTCAAGATTAGCTTACATTTTTATATTGTTGCATTTATCAATACATAGAGATATTGTTGTATTTAACGCTTTAACGTATTCAAATTTACGAGAATGTCTAACAAAAAAATGTAGTTTTGGGAATGCTGTATTGTTGTAAAATAAAGCTCAACAATGGGAAATTTAATTAGAGTGTCTTTACTTATTACAGTTCATATTTGTATTCATTCTTTGTGTATATTTTTATATTGTTGCGCTTATCAATAAACAGTCATATTGTTGCATTTAACGGTATAACTTATTCAATTTTACGACAATGTATAGTAGAGAAATCTAATTTTGGGAATGCTGTATTGTTGTAAAATAAAGTTCAACAATGGGAACTATTAGAGTGTCTTTACATATTACAGTTCAGATTTGTATTCATTCTTTGTTTATATTTTTATATTGTTGCGCTTATCAATAAACAGTCATATTGTTGTATTTAGCAACATAACTTATTCAATTTTGCGACAATGTATAACAGAAAAATATACTTTGGGGAATGCAGTATTGTTGTAAAATAAAGTTAAACAATGGAAACTGCAATTAGAGTGATTTACAGATTCTTGTTCATATTTATATTTAAGCTTTGCTTACATTTTATATTGTTGCACTTATCAATAAATAGTCATATTATTGTATTTAACGCTTTAACGTGTTCAATTTTACGACAATGTATAACAGAAAAATCTAATTTTGGGAATTCTGTATTGTTGTAAAATAAAGTTCAAAAATGGGAACTTTAATTGAGTGTCTTTACATATTACAGTTCACATTTGTATTTATTCTTTGTTTATATTTCTATATTGTTGCGCTTATCAATAAACAGTCATATTGTTGCATTTAACGCTATAACTTATTCAATTTTACAACAATGTATAACAGAAAAATCTAATATTGGGAATGTTGTATTTTTGTAAAATAAAGTTCAACAATGGGAACTGTATTTAGAGTGTCTTTACATATTACAGTTCATATTTATAATCATCCTTTGTTTACATTTTTATATTGTTGCCCTTATCTATATAGAGCCATATTTTTGTATTTAATCCAATAACTTATTCAATTTTACGACAATGTATAACAGAAAAATCTAATTTGGGGAATGTAGTATTGTTGTAAAATAAAGTTCAACAATGGAAACTGCAATTAGAGTGATTTACAGATTCATGTTCATATTTATAATCAAGTTTTGCTTACATTTTATATTGTTGAACTTATCAATACATATTCATATTGTTGTATTTAACGCTTAAAATTATTTAATTTTATTACAAAGTATAACAGAAAAATCTAATTTTGGGAATGCTGTATTAATGTAAAATAAAGTTCAACAATGGGAACTATTAGAGTGTCTTTACATATTACAGTTCACATTTGTATTCATTCTTTGTTTATATTTTTATATTGTTGCGCTTATCAATAAACAGTCATATTGATGCATTTATCGATATAACTTATTCAATTTTAAGACAATGTATAACAGAAAAATCTAATTTTCAGAATGCTGTATTGTTGTAAAATAAACTTCAAAAATGGGAACTTTAATTGAATGTCGATACATATTACAGTTCATATTTGTATTCATTCTTTGTTTATATTTCTATATTGTTGCGCTTATCAATAAACAGTCATATTGTCATTTAACACTATAACTTATTCAATTTTACGACAATGTATAACAAAAAAATCAAATTTTGGGAATGCTGTATTGTTGCAAAATAAATTTCAACAATGGGAGCTGTAATTAGAGTGTCTTTACTTATTACAGTAATTATTTGTATTCATTCTTTGTGTATATTTTTATATTGTTGCACTTATCAATAAATAGTCATATTGTTGTATTAAACGCTTTAACGTATTCAATTTTACGACAATGTATAAGAAAAAAATCTAATTTTGGGAATGTTGTATTGTTGTAAAATAAAGTTCAACAATGGGAACTATTAGAGTGTCTTTACATATTACAGTTCACATTTGTATTCATTCTTTTTTATATTTTTATATTGTTGCGCTTATCAATAAACAGTCATATTGTTGCATTTAACGCTATAACTTATTCAATTTTACGGCAATGTATAACAGAAAAATCTAATTTTGGGAATGCTGTATTGTTGTAAAATAAATTCCAACAATGGGAACTGTATTTAGAGTGTCTTTACATATTACAGTAATTATTTGTATTCATTCTTTGTGTATATTTTTATATTGTTGCACTTATCAATAAATAGTCATATTGTTGTATTAAACGCTTTAACGTATTCAATTTTACGACAATTTATAACAGAAAAATCTAATTTTTTAAAGGCTGTATTGTTGTAAAATAAAGTTCAACAATGGGAAGTGTATTTAGAGTGTCTTTACATATTACAGTTCATATTTATAATCATTCTTTGTTTACATTTTTATATTGTTTCCCTTATCAATATGCAGTAATATTTTTGTATTTAACACTATAACTTATTCAATTTTACGACAAAGTATAACAGAAAAATTTAATTTGGGGAATGCAGTATTGTTGTAAAATAAAGTTCAACAATGGAAACTGTAATTACAGTGATAGACAGATTGCAGTTTATATTTATATTCAAGATTAGCATACACTTGTATATTGTTCATTTATCATTACATGGACATATTGTTGTATTTAACGCTTTAACGTATTCAATTTTACGACAATGTATAACAGAAAAATCTAATTTCCGAATGCTGTATTGTTGTAAAATAAACTTCAAAAATGGGAAGGTTAATTGAATGTCTTTACATATTACAGTTCATATTTGTATACATTCTTTGTGTATATTTTTATATTGTTGCACTTATCAATAAATAGTCATATTGTTGTATTTAACGCTTTAACGTATTCAATTTTACGACAATGTATAACAAAAAAATCTAATTTTGGGTATGTTGTATTTTTGTAAAATAAAGTTCAACAATGGGAACTATTAGAGTGTCTTTACATATTACAGTTCACATTTGTATTCATTCTTTGTTTATATTTTTATATTGTTGCGCTTATCAATAAAAAGTCATAATGTTGTATTTAACGCTTTAACGTATTCAATTTTACGACAATGTATACCAGAAAAATCTAATATTGGGATTGCTGTATTTTTGTAAAATAAAGTTCAACAATGGGAACTGTATTTAGAGTGTCTTTACTTATTACAGTTCATATTTGTATTCATTCTTTGTGTATATTTTTATATTGTTGCGCTTATCAATAAACAGTCATATTGTTGTATTTAGCAACATAACTTATTCAATTTTGCGACAATGTATAACAGAAAAATCTACTTTGGGGAATGCAGCATTGTTGTAAAATAAAGTTAAACAATGGAAACTGCAATTAGAGTGATTTACAGATTCTTGTTCATATTTATATTTAAGCTTTGCTTACATTTTATATTGTTGCACTTATCAATAAATAGTCATATTGTTGTATTTAACGCTTTAACGTGTTCAATTTTACGACAATGTATAACAGAAAAATCTAATTTTTGGAATGCTGTAATGTTGTAAAATAAAGTTCAAAAATGGGAACTTTAATTGAGTGTCTTTACATATTACAGTTCACATTTGTATTCATTCTTTGTTTATATTTCTATATTGTTGCGCTTCTCAATAAACAGTCATATTGTTGCATTTAACGCTATAACTTATTCAATTTTACAACAATGTATAACAGAAAAATCTAATATTGGGAATGCTGTATTTTTGTAAAATAAAGTTCATAATGGGAACTGTATTTAGAGTGTCTTTACATATTACAGTTCATATTTATAATCATTCTTTGTTTACATTTTTATATTGTTGCCCTTATCTATATAGAGCCATATTTTTGTATTTAACCCCATAACTTATTCAATTTTACGACAATGTATAACAGAAAAATCTAATTTGGGGAATGTAGTATTGTTGTAAAATAAAGTTCAACAATGGAAACTGCAATTAGATTGATTCACAGATTCATGTTCATATTTATAATCAAGTTTTGCTTACATTTTATATTGTTGAACTTATCAATACATATTCATATTGTTGTATTTAACGCTTAAACTTATTCAATTTTACGACAATGTATAACAGAAAAATCTAATTTTAGGAATGCTGTATTGTTGTAAAATAAATTTCAACAATGGGAGTTGTAATTAGAGTGTCTTTACTTATTACAGTTCATAATTGTATTCATTCTCTGTGTATATTTTTATATTGTTGCGCTTATCTATATACAGTCATATTTTTGTATTTAACGCAATAACTTATTTAATTTTACGACAATGTATAACAGAAAAGTCTAATTTTGGGAATGCTGTATTGTTGTAAAATAAAGTTCAAAAATGGGATATTTAAATGAGTGTCTTTACATATTACAGTTCATATTTGTATTCATTCTTTTTTTATATTTCTATATAGTTGCGCTTATCAATAAACAGTCATATTTTTGTATTTAACGCAATAACTTATTTAATTTTACGACAATGTATAACAGAAAATTCTGATTTAGGGAATGCTGTATTGTTGTAAAATAAATTTCAACAATGGGAGTTGTAATTAGAGTGTCTTTACATATTACAGTTCATATTTGTATTCATTCTTTGTTTATATTTTTATATTGTTGCGCTTATCAATAAACAGTCATATTGTTGCATTTAACGCTAGAACTTATTCAATTTTACGACAATGTATAACAGAAAAATCTAATTTTAGGAATGCTGTATTGTTGTAAAATAAAGTTCAACAATGGGAACTGTCTTTAGAGTGTCTTTACATATTACAGTTCATATTTATAATCATTCTTTGTTTACATTTTAATATTGTTGCCCTTATCTATATACAATCATATTTTTGTATTTAACGCAATAACTTATTTAATTTTACGACAATGTATAACAGAAAAATCTAATTTGGGGAATGCAGTATTGTTGTAAAATAAAGTTCAACAATGGAAACTGCAATTAGAGTGATTTACAGATTCATGTTCATATTTATATTCAAGTTTTGCTTACATTTTTTATTGTTGCACTTATCAATACATATTCATATTGTTGAATTTAACGCTATAACTTATTCAATTTTACGAGAATGTATAACAGAAAATTCTGATTTAGGGAATGCTGTATTGTTGTAAAATAAAGTTCAACAATGGGAACTGTAATTAGAGTGTCTTTAGATATTACAGTTCATATTTATAATGATTCTTTGTTTACATTTTTTTATTGTTGCCCTTATCAATATACAGTCATATTGTTGTATTAATCGCTATAACTTATTCAAATATACGACAATGTATAACAGAACAATCTAATTTGGGGAATGCAGTATTGTTTTAAAATAAAGTTCAACAATGGAAACTACAATTAGAGTGATTTACAGATTCTTGTTCATATTTATATTCAAGCTTTGCTTACATTTTATATTGTTGCACTTATCAATACGTAGTCATATTGTATTTAACGCTTTAACGTATTCAATTTTACGACAATGTATAACAGAAAAATCTGATTTTCGGAATGCTGTATTGTTGTAAAATAAACTTCGAAAATGGGAACTTTAATTGAATGTCTTTACATATTACAGTTCATATTTGTATTCATTCTTTGTTTATATTTCTATATTGTTGCGCTTATTAATAAACAGTCATATTGTTGCATTTAACACTATAACTTATTCAATTTAACGACAATGTATAACAAAAAAATCTAATTTTGGGAATGTTGTATTGTTGTAAAATAAAGTTCAACAATGGGAACTATTGGAGTGTCTTTATATATTACAGTTCACATTTGTATTCATTCTTTGTTTATATTTTTAAATTGTTGCGCTTATCAATAAACAGTCATATTGTTGCATTTAACACTATAACTTATTCAATTTTACGACAATGTATAACAGAAAAATCTAATTTTGGGAATGCTGTATTTTTGTAAAATAAAGTTCAACAATGGGAACTATTAGAGTGTCTTTACATATTACAGTTCACATTTGTATTCATTCTTTGTTTTTATTTTTATATTGTTGCGCTTATCAATAAACAGTTATATTGTTGCATTTAACGCTATAACTTATTTAATTTTACGACAATGTATAACAGAAAAATCTAATTTGGGGAGTGCAGTATTGTTGTAAAATAAAGTTAAACAATGGAAACTGCAATTAGAGTGTCTTTACATATTACAGTTCATATTTATAATCATTCTTTGTTTACATTTTTATATTGTTGCCCTTATCTATATAGAGTCATATTTTTGTATTTAACGCAATAACTTATTCAATTTTACGACAATGTATAACAGAAAAATCTAATTTGGTGAATGTAGTATTGCTGTAAAATAAAGTTCAACAATGGAAACTGCAATTAAAGTGATTTACAAATTCATGTTCATATCTATAATCAAGTTTTGCTTACATTTTATAATGTTGCACTTATCAATACATATTCATATTGTTGTATTTAACGCTTCAACTTATTTAATTTTACGACAAAGTATAACAGAAAAATCTAATTTTGGGAATGCTGTATTGTTGTAAAATAAAGTTCAACAATGGGAACTGTAATTAGAGTGTCTTTACTTATTACAGTTCATATTTGTATTCATTCTTTGTGTATATTTTTATATTGTTGCGCTTATCAATAAACAGTCATATTGTTGCATTTAACGCTAGAACTTATTCAATTTTGCGACAATCTATAACAGAAAATTCTGATTTAGGGAATGCTGTATTGTTGTAAAATAAAGTTCAATAACGGAAACTGTAATTAGAGTGTCTTTAGATATTACAGTTGATATTTATAATGATTCTTTGTTTACATTTGTATATTGTTGCTCTTATCAATATACAGTCATATTGTTGTATTAAGCGCTATAACTTATTCAATGTTACGACAATGTATAACAGAACAATCTAATTTGGGGAATGCAGTATTGTTTTAAAATAAAGTTCAACAATGGAAACTGCAATTAGAGTGATTTACAAATTCTTGTTAATATTTATATTCAAGCTTTGCTTACATTTTACATTGTTGCACTTATCAATAAATAGTCATATTTTTTGTATTTAACGCTTTAACGTATTCAATTTTACGACAATGTATAACAGAAAAATCTAATTTTCGGAATGCTGTATTGTTGTAAAATTAACTTCAAAAATGGGAAATTTAATTGAATGTCTTTACATATTGCAGTTCATATTTGTATTCATTCTTTGTTTATATTTCTATATTGTTGCGCTTATCAATAAACAGTCAGATTGTTGCATTTAACACTATAACTTATTCAATTTTACGGCAATGTATAACAAAAAAATCTAATTTTGGGAATGCTGTATTGTTGTAAAATAAAGTTAAAAAATGGGAACTTTAATTGAATGCCTTTACATATTACAGTTCATATTTGTATACATTCTTTGTGTATATTTTTACATTGTTGCACTTATCAATAACTAGTCATATTGTTGTATTTAACGCTTTAACGTATTCAATTTTACGACAATGTCTAACAAAAAAATGTAGTTTTGGTAATGCTGTATTGTTGTTATATAAAGTTCAACAATGGGAACTATTAGAGTGTCTTTACATATTACAGTTCATATTTGTATTCATTCTTTGTTTATATTTTTATATTGTTGCGCTTATCAATAAACAGTCATATTGTTGCATTTAACGCTAGAACTTATTCAATTTTACGACAATGTATAACAGAAAAATCTAATTTTGGGAATGCTGTATTGTTGAAAAATAAATTTCAACAATGGGAGTTGTAATTAGAGTGTCTTTACTTATTACAGTTCATAATTGTATTCATTCTTTGTGTATATTTTTATATTGTTGCGCTTATCAATAAAAAGTCATAATGTTGCATTTAACTCTATAACTTATTCAATTTTACGACAATGTATAACAGAAAAATCTAATTTTGGGAATGCTGTATTGTTGTAAAATAAAGTTCAACAATGGAAACTGCAATTAGAGTGATTTACAGATTCATATTCATAATTATAATCAAGTTTTGCTTACATTTTATAATGTTGCACTTATCAATACATATTCATATTGTTGTATTTAACGCTTAAACTTAATTAATTTTACGACAAAGTATAACAGAAAAATCTAATTTTGGGAATGCTGTATTGTTGTAAAATAAACTTCAAAAATGGGAACTTTAATTGAATGTCTTTACATATTGCAATTCATATTTGTATTCATTCTTTGTTTATATTTCTATATTGTTGCGCTTATCAATAAACAGTCATATTGTTGCATTTAACACTATAACTTATTCAATTTTACGGCAATGTATAGCAAAAACATCTAATTTTGGGAATGCTGTATTGTTGTAAAATAAAGTTCAACAATGGGAACTGTATTTAAAGTGTCTTTACATATTACAGTTCATATTTATAATCATTCTTTGTTTACATTTTTATATTGTTGCCCTTATCTATATAGAGCCATATTTTTGTATTTAACCCAATAACTTATTCAATTTTACGACAATGTATAACAGAAAAATCTAATTTGGGGAATGCAGTATTGTTGTAAAATAAATTTCAACAATGGAAACTCAATTAGAGTGATTTACAGATTCATGTTCATATTTATAATCAAGTTTTGCTTACATTTTATATTGTTGAACTTATCAATACATATTCATATTGTTGTATTTAACGCTTAAACTTATTTAATTTTACGACAAAGTATAACAGAAAAATCTAATTTTGGGAATGCTGTATTGTTGTAAAATAAAGTTCAACAATGGGAACTGTAATTAGAGTGTCTTTACTTATTACAGTTCATATTTGTATTCATTCTTTGTGTGTATTTTTATATTGTTGCGCTTATCAATTAAAAGTCATATTTTTCCATTTAACGCTATAACTTATTCAATTTTACGACAATCTATAACAGAAAATTCTGATTTAGGGAATGCTGTATTGTTGTAAAATAAAGTTCAACAATGGGAACTATTAGAGTGTCTTTACATATTACAGTTCACATTTGTATTCATTCTTTGTTTATATTTTTATATTGTTACGCTTATCAATAAACAGTCATATTGTTGTATTTAGCAACATTACTTATTCAATTTTGCGACAATGTATAACAGAAAAATCTACTTTGGGGAATGCAGTATTGTTGTAAAATAAAGTTAAACAATGGAAACTGCAATTAGAGTGATTTACAGATTCTTGTTCATATTTATATTTAAGTTTTGCTTACATTTTATATTGTTGCACTTATCAATAAACAGTCATATTGTTGCATTTAACGCTGTAACTTATTCAATTTTACGACGATGTATAACAGAAAAATGTAGTTTTGGGAATGCTGTATTGTTGTAAAATAAAGTTCAATAATGGGAACTTTAATTAGAGTGTCTTTACTTATTACAGTTCATATTTGTATTCAATCTTTGTGTATATTTTTATATTGTTGCGCTTATCAATAAACAGTCATATTGTTGCATTTAACGCTCTAACTTATTCAATTTTACGACAATGCATAGCAGAGAAATCTAATATTGGGAATGCTGTATTGTTGTAAAATAAAGTTCAACAATGGGAACTATTAGAGTGTCTTTACATATTACAGTTCAGATTTGTATTCATTAATTGTTTATATTTTTATATTGTTGCGCTTATCAATAAACAGTCATATTGTTGTATTTAGCAACATAACTTATTCAATTTTACGACAATGTATAACAGAAAAATCTAATTTTGGGAATGCTGTATTGTTGAAAAATAAATTTCAACAATGGGAGTTGTAATAAGAGTGTCTTTACTTATTACAGTTCATAATTGTATTCATTCTTTGTGTATATTTTTATATTGTTGCGCTTATCAATAAAAAGTCATAATGTTGCATTTTACTCTATAACTTATTCAATTTTACGACAATGTATAACAGAAAAATCTAATTTTGGGAATGCTGTATTGTTGTAAAATAAAGTTCAACAATGGGAACTATTAGAGTGTCTTTACATATTACAGTTCACATTTGTATTCATTCTTTGTTTATATTTTTATATTGTTGCGCTTATCAATAAACAGTTATATTGTTGCATTTAACGCTATAACTTATTTAATTTTACGACAATGTATAACAGAAAAATCTACTTTGGGGAGTGCAGTATTGTTGTAAAATAAATTTAAACAATGGAAACTGCAATTAGAGTGATTTACAGATTCTTGTTCATATTTATATTTAAGCTTTGCTTACATTTTATATTGTTGCACTTATCAATAAATAGTCATATTTTTGTATTTAACGCTATAACTTATTCAATTTTACGACAATGCATAACAGAAAATTCTCATTTTGGGAATGCTGCATTGTTGTAAAATAAACTTCAACAATGGAAACTGTAATTACAGTGATTGATCGATTGCAGTTATTACTTATATTCAAGATTAGCTTACACTTTTATATTGTTGCATTTATCAATACATAGAGATATTGTTGTATTTAACGCTTTAACGTATTCAAATTTACGACAACGCCTAACAAAAAATGAAGTTTTGGGAATGCTGTATTGTTGTAAATTAAAGTTCAACAATGGGAACTTTAATTAGAGTGTCTTTACTTATTACAGTTCATATTTGTATTCATTCTTTGTGTTATTTTTATATTGTTGCGCTTATTAATAAACAGTCATACTGTTGCATTTAACGCTATAACTTATTCAATTTTACGACAATGTATAGCAGAGAAATCTAATTTTGGGAATGATGTATTGTTGTAAATTAAAGTTCAACAATGGGAACTATTAGAGTGTCTTTACATATTACAGTTCACATTTGTATTCATTCTTTGTTTATATTTTTATATTGTTGCGCTTATCAATAAACAGTCATATTGTTGTATTTAGCAACATAACTTATTCAATTTTACGACAATGTATAACAGAAAAATCTACTTTGGGGAATGCAGTATTGTTGTAAAATTAAGTTAAACAATGGAAACTGCAATTAGAGTCATTTATAGATTCTTGTTCATATTTATATTTAAGCTTTGCTTACATTTTATATTGTTGCACTTATCAAAAATAGTCATATTGTTGCATTTAACGCTTTAACGTATTCAATTTTACGACAATGTATAACAGAAAAATCTAATTTTGGGAATGCTGTCTTGTTGTAAAATAAAGTTCAAAAATGGGAACATTAATTGAGTGTCTTTACATATTACAGTTCACATTTGTATTCATTCTTTGTTTATATTTCTATATTGTTGGGCTTATCAATAAACAGTCATATTGTAGCATTTAACGCTATAACTTATTCAATTTTACAACAATGTATAACAGAAAAATCTACTATTGGGAATGCTGTATTTTTGTAAAATAAAGTTCAACAATGGGAACTGTATTTAGAGTGTCTTTACATATTACAGTTCATATTTATAATCATTCTTTGTTTACATTTTTATATTGTTGCCCTTATCTATATAGTGCCATATTTTTGTATTTAACCCAATAACTTATTCAATTTTACGACAATGTATAACAGAAAAATCTAATTTTGGAATCTATTATTGTTGTAAAATAAAGTTCAACAATGGAAACTGCAATTAGAGTGATTTACAGATTCATGTTCATATTTATAATCAAGTTTTGCTTACATTTTATATTTTTGCACTTATCAATACATATTCATATTGTTGTATTTAACGTTTAAACTTATTCAATTTTACGACAATCTATAACAGAAAATTCTGATTTAGGGAATGCTGTATTGTTGTAAAATAAAGTTCAATAACGGAAACTGTAATTACAGTGATTGACAGATTGCAGTTTATATTTATATTCAAGATTAGCTTACACTTTTATATTGTTTCATTTATCAATACATAGACATTGTGTTTCATTTAAAGCTGTAACGATATTCAATTTTACGACAATGTATAACAGAAAAATCTAATTTTGGTAATGCTGTATTGTTGTAAAATAAAGTTCAGTAATGGGAACTGTAATTAGAGTGTCTTTAGATATTACAGTTCATATTTATAATGATTCTTTGTTTACATTTTTATATTGTTGCTCTTATCAATATACAGTCATATTGTTGTATTTAGCGCTATAACTTATTCAATGTTACGACAATGTATAACAGAACAATCTAATTTGGGAATGCAGTATTGTTGTAAAATAAAGTTCAAAAATGGGAACGGTAATTAGAGTGTCTTTAGATATTACAGTTCATATTTATAATGATTCTTTGTTTACATTTGTATATTGTTGCTCTTATCAATATACAGTCGTATTGTTGTATTTAGCAACATAACTTATTCAATTTTGCGACAATGTATAACAGAAAAATCTACTTTGGGGAATGCAGTATTGTTGTAAAATAAAGTTCAACAATGGAAACTGCAATTAGAGTGATTTACAAATTCTTGTTAATATTTATATTCAAGCTTTGCTTACATTTTACATTGTTGCACTTATCAATATATAGTCATATTTGCAGTGGCGGATCCAAGGGGGGGGTCATGGGGGTCATGACCCCCCCCTGGAGCTCTTCAAAGAGTGATGCACAGTGTAAGTAAAAAGTGCTAAAACAAGAACGCAAGATAACGTCTAATCGAAAGAATTTGCGCTTTTTTCGAAACTAATCAAGAAAATTCAGGAATTTTCCGCGCCTGATCGACATAATTCACAATTTTTCCGCACCCGATCGGTGAAATTCGCGATTTTTGCGAAGCCGATCCACGAAATTCACAATTTTTCGATGCTTAATCGACGAAATTCACGATTTTTTGGGTGTGACGACGAAATTTGAGATTTTTTCCACGAATGGTCTGCGAAATTTGCGATTTTTTTTTGAAAAATTCACGATTTTCCCGGCCTAATCCACAAAATTAGCACATTTTTCCGTTCTTGTTCGATGAAATGCAAACTTTTCCGCATATGAACTTCGTCAGTCAAATACGCTTTTCTTAATTGACTGACGAAATCTGCTTTTTTCCCGCCGAAAATTGATGAAATCCGTGATTTTTTTCTCGCGATAAACTGACGAAACTCGCGATTGTTCCGCAGCCACTCACATTTTTTTTTAATTTTTCCGCGACAAAATTAGCGGTTTTTCCGCACCCCATCAACAAAATTCGCGAGTTTTTTGTACTCGATCGCTCGAATTCGTGTTTTTTACGAAGGCGATCGACCGTATTCACGATAATTTCTTTACCTATCGATGGAATTGTCAATTTCTGTTCGCCGTATCAACGTAATTCGCGATTTTTTTCATTCCCGATCGACTATATTTGCGCTTTTTATGAAACTGATCGACCATATTTGGGACTTTTTCGTTCCCTATCGAAAAAATTCGCAATTTTTCCGTGCCCTACCAAAAGCGATTTTTTCGTTCCCGATATTCGCGCTTTTTACGAAAGCGATCGACCATATTCGGGATTTTTCTGAGCCCAATTGACGAGATTCGCGCTTTTTTCCGTTCTTGTCCATGAAATACGCATTTTTCCGCACCGAACAATAAAATTCTCGATTCTTAACTGACTGATGAAATCTGCATTTTTTCCCCGCCGTAAATTGATGAAATCTGATTTTTTTTTTCTCGCGATAAACTGATGAAATTCGCTATTGTTCTGCAGCCGCTCAAAAAAAATTTCGATTTTTCCGCGCATCATCGACAAAGTCTTCGATTTTTCCATGCCCTATCAACGAAATTAGCGACTTTTATGTTCCGAATCGACAAAATTCGCGAGTTTTTCGTGCCCAATCTCCCGAATCGCTCTTTTTACGAAGAGAATTGACTTACATTCGCGATAATTTCTTTCCCGATTCACGAAATTGTCAATTTTTGCGTTCCATATCAACTCGAAATTAACATTTTTTTTTTTATCCCCAATCAATAAAATTCGCGATTTTCCCCTTCCCGATCGAATAAATTCGCGCTTTTTACGAAGTGATCGAGAAAATTGGGGGTTTTCCGTGCCCTATTAACGAAATTTCGATTTTTTTTGTACCAGATATACAAAATTTGCTATTTTTTGTGCTCGATCGACAAAATTTGCGATTTTTCAGAGACATACAGACAGTAGTCGAAGGTCGAGTTTTCGAAGGCCGATAGACAAAACTGGCGATTTTCCATTGTCCAGTTGACGATATTTTCGATTTTTCAGCGCTCGATCAATTCGCGTTGTTTTCGCTCGGTAAACAGACAAAACAGGCGACTTTTCCGCAACCTATGAACAAAATTTGCAATTTTTTGAAGTATTATTAAAAAATTAGATTTTTTTCCTTGCCCGATGAACGAAATCTGAGATTTTTCGCGTCCGATCGACAAAGTTCATGATTTTTCCGTGCCTAATCGACAAAATTCACAATTTTTTTCATGCCCGATCGGCGAAATTTGCTACTTTTTATCGGAATTCCGTTTTCACAAGATTTACTGTATTTTAAAATTGCTTCATTAAATCATTTGACAAAAGTTGTGACCCCCCCCCTGGAGGTTGGGCTGGATCCGCCCTTGCATATTTGTTGTATTTAACGCTTTAACGTATTCAATTTTACGACAATGTATAACAGAAAAATCTAATTTTCGAAATGCTGTATTGTTGTAAAATAAACTTCAAAAGTGGGAACTTTAATTGAATGTCTTTACATATTACAGTTCATATTTGTATACATTCTTTGTGTATATTTTTATATTGTTGCACTTATCAATAAATAGTCATATTGTTGTATTTAACGCTTTAACGTATTCAATTTTACTACAATGTATAACAAAAAAATCTAATTTTTGGAAAGTTGTATTGTTGTAAAATAAAGTTCAACAATGAGAACTTTAATTAGAGTGTCTTTACATATTACAGTTCGCATTTGTATTCATTCTTTGTTTATATTTCTATATTGTTGTGCTTATCAATAAACAGTCATATTGTTGCATTTAACGCTATAACTTATTCAATTTTACAACAATGTATAACAGAAAAATCTAATATTGGGAATGCTGTATTTTTGTAAAATAAAGTTCAACAATGGGAACTGTATTTAGAGTGTCTTTAATTATTACAGTTCATATTTATAATCATTCTTTGTTTAAATTTTTTTATTGTTACCCTTATCTATATAGTGCCATATTTTTGTATTTAACCCAATAACTTATTCAATTTTACGACAATGTATAACAGAAAAATCTAATTTGGGGAATCTATTATTGTTGTAAAATAAAGTTCAACAATGGAAACTGCAATTAGAATGATTTACAGATTCATGTTCATATTTATAATCAAGTTTTGCTTGCATTTTATATTGTTGCACTTATCAATACATATTCATATTGTTGTATTTAACGCTTAAACTTATTCAATTTTACGACAATCTATAACAGAAAATTCTGATTTAGGGAATGCTGTATTGTTGTAAAATAAAGTTCAATAACGGAAACTGTAATTACAGTGATTGACAGATTGCAGTTTATATTTATATTCAAGATTAGCTTACACTTTTATATTTTTTCATTTATCAATACATAGACATTGTGTTTCATTTAAAGCTGTAACGATATTTAATTTTACGACAATGTATAACAGAAAAATCTAATTTTGGGAATGCTGTATTGTTGTAAAATAAAGTTCAAAAATGGGAACTGTAATTAGAGTGTCTTTAGATATTACAGTTCATATTTATAATGATTCTTTGTTTACATTTGTATATTGTTGCTCTTATCAATATACAGTCATATTGTTGTATTTAGCGCTATAACTTATTCAATGTTACGCTATGTATAACAGAACAATCTAATTTGGGGAATGCAGTATTGTTTTAAAATAAAGTTCATCAATGGAAACTGCAATTAGAGTGATTTACAAATTCTTGTTAATATTTATACTCAAGCTTTGCTTACATTTTACATTGTTGCACTTATCAATAAATAGTCATATTTGTTGTATTTAACGCTTTAACGTATTCAATTTTACGACAATGTATAACAGAAAAATCTAATTTTCGGAATGCTGTATTGTTGTAAAATAAACTTCAAAAATGGGAAGTTTAATTGAATGTCTTTACATATTACAGTTCATATTTGTATACATTCTTTGTGTATATTTTTATATTGTTGCACTTATCAATAAATAGTCATATTGTTGTATTTAACGCTTTAACGTATTCAATTTTACGACAATGTATAACAAAAAAATCTAATTTTGGGAATGTTGCATTTTTGTAAAATAAAGTTCAACAATGTGTCTTTACATATTACAGTTCACATTTGTATTCATTCTTTGTTTATATTTTTATATTGTTGCGCTTATCAATAAACAGTCATATTGTTGCATTTAACGCTATACCTTATTTAATTTTACGACAATGTATAGCAGAGAAATCTAATTTTGGGAATGCTGTATTGTTGTAAAATAAAGTTCAACAATGGGAACTATTAGAGTGTCTTTACATATTACAGTTCACATTTGTATTCATTCTTTGCTTATATTTTTATATTGTTGCGCTTATCAATAAACAGTCATATTGTTGTATTTAGCAACATAACTTATTCAATTTTGCGACAATGTATAACAGAAAAATCTACTTTGGGGAATGCAGTATTGTTGTAAAATAAAGTTAAACAATGGAAACTGCAATTAGAGTGATTTACAGATTCTTGTTCATATTTATATTTAAGCTTTGCTTACATTTTATATTGTTGCACTTATCAATAAATAGTCATATTGTTGTATTTAACGCTTTAACGTGTTCAATTTTACGACAATGTATAACAGAAAAATCTAATTTTGGGAATGCTGTATTGTTGTAAAATAAAGTTCAAAAATGGGAACTTTAATTGAGTGTCTTTACATATTTCAGTTCATAATTGTATTCATTCTTTGTGTATATTTTTATATTGTTGCGCTTATCAATAAACAGTCATATTGTTGCATTTAACGCTGTAACTTATTCAATTTTACGACAATGTATAACAGAAAAATCTAATTTTGGGAATGCTGTATTGTTGTAAAATAAATTTAAACAATGGGAACAGTATTTAGAGTGTCTTTACATATTACAGTTAATATTTGTATTCATTCTTTGTGTATATTTTTATATTGTTGCACTTATCAATAAATAGTCATATTGTTGTATTTAACGCTTTAACGTGTTCAATTTTACACCAATGTATAACAGAAAAATCTAATATTGGGAATGCTGTACTTTTGTAAAATAAAGTTCAACAATGGGAACTGTATTTAGAGTGTCTTTACATATTACAGTTCATATTTATAATCATTCTTTGTTTACATTTTTATATTGCTTCCCTTATCTATATAGAGCCATATTTTTGTATTTAATCCAATAACTTATTCAATTTTACGACAATGTATAACAGAAAAATCTAATTTGGGGAATGTAGTATTGTTGTAAAATAAAGTTCAACAATGGAAACTGCAATTAGAGTGATTTACAGATTCATGTTCATATTTATAATCAAGTTTTGCTTACATTTTATATTGTTGAACTTATCAATACATATTCATATTGTTGTATTTAACGCTTAAACTTATTTAATTTTACGACAAAGTATAACAGAAAAATCTAATTTTTGGAATGCTGTATTGTCGTAAAATAAAGTTCAACAATGGGAACTGTAATTAGAGTGTCTTTACTTATTACAGTTCATATTTGTATTCATTCTTTGTGTATATTTTTATATTGTTGCGCTTATCAATTAAAAGTGATATTTTTGCATTTAACGCTATAACTTATTCAATTTTACGACAATCTATAACAGAAAATTCTGATTTAGGGAATGCTGTATTGTTGTAAAATAAAGTTCAATAACGGAAACTGTAATTACAGTGATTGACAGATTGCAGTTTATATTTATATTCAAGATTAGCTTACACTTTTATATTGTTTCATTTATCAATACATAGACATTGTGTTTCATTTAAAGCTGTAACGATATTCAATTTTACGACAATGTATAACAGAAAAATCTAATTTTGGGAATGCTGTATTGTTGTAAAATAAAGTTCAATAATGGGAACTGTAATTAGAGTGTCTTTAGATATTACAGTTCATATTTATAATGATTCTTTTTTTACATTTGTATATTGTTGCTCTTATCAATATACAGTCATATTGTTGTATTTAGCGCTATAACTTATTCAATGTTACGACAATGTATAACAGAACAATCTAATTTGGGGAATGCAGTATTGTTTTAAAATAAAGTTCAACAATGGAAACTGCAATTAGAGTGATTTACAAATTCTTGTTAATATTTATATTCAAGCTTTGCTTACATTTTACATTGTTGCACTTATCAATAAATAGTCATATTTGTTTTATTTAACGCTTTAACGTATTCAATTTTACGACAATGTATAACAGAAAAATCTAATTTTCGGAATGCTGTATTGTTGTAAAATAAACTTCAAAAATGGGAACTTTAATTGAATGTCTTTAAATATTACAGTTCATATTTGTATACATTCTTTGTGTATATTTTTATATTGTTGCACTTATCAATAAATAGTCATATTGTTGTATTTAACGATTTAACGTATTCAATTTTACGACAATGTATAACAAAAAAATCTAATTTTGGGAATGTTGTATTGTTGTAAAATAAAGTTCAACAATGGGAACTATTAGAGTGTCTTTACATATTACAGTTCACATTTGTATTCATTCTTTGTTTATATTTTTATATTGTTGCGCTTATCAATAAACAGTCATATTGTTGCATTTATCGATATAACTTATTCAATTTTAAGACAATGTATAACAGAAAAATCTAATTTTCAGAATGCTGTATTGTTGTAAAATAAACTTCAAAAATGGGAACTTTAATTGAATGTCGATACATATTACAGTTCATATTTGTATTCATTCTTTGTTTATATTTCTATATTGTTGCGCTTATCAATAAACAGTCATATTGTCATTTAACACTATAACTTATTCAATTTTACGACAATGTATAACAAAAAAATCAAATTTTGGGAATGCTGTATTGTTGCAAAATAAATTTCAACAATGGGAGCTGTAATTAGAGTGTCTTTACTTATTTAAGCTCATAATTGTATTCATTCTTTGTGTATATTTTTATATTGTTGCGCTTATCAATAAAAAGTCATATTGTTGCATTTAACGCTATAACTTATTCAATTTTACGGCAATGTATAACAGAAAAATCTAATTTTTTAAAGGCTGTATTGTAGTAAAATAAAGTTCAACAATGGGAAGTGTATTTAGAGTGTCTTTACATATTACAGTTCATATTTATAATCATTCTTTGTTTACATTTTTATATTGTTTCCCTTATCAATATGCAGTAATATTTTTGTATTTAACGCTATAACTTATTCAATTTTACGACAATGTATAACAGAAAAATTTAATTTGGGGAATGCAGTATTGTTGTAAAATAAAGTTCAACAATGGAAACTGTAATTACAGTGATAGACAGATTGCAGTTTATATTTATATTCAAGATTAGCATACACTTGTATATTGTTTCATTTATCATTACATGGACATATTGTTGTATTTAACGCTTTAACGTATTCAATTTTACGACAATGTATAACGGAAAAATCTAATTTTGGGAATGCTGTATTGTTGTAAAATAAAGTTCAACAATGGGAACTGTAATTAGAGTGTCTTTACTTATTACAGTTAATATTTGTATTCATTCTTTGTGTTTATTTTTATATTGTTGCACTTATCAATAAATAGTCATATTGTTGTATTTAACGCTTTAACGATATTCAATTTTACGACAATGTTGTGGTGGTTACTCGATAACCCCCCCATATGTTTTGTTTAATTCATTTTTATTAGCCATTTTATTTCATATCACCTCCTTTTTATTAATGTTCTCAATTTAAATTTTATTTCGATTTCGTTTCTTTTCATATCGTCGCCTGTAATTTTTTCTTTCTTACTTAGCTTTCGAATGTTCCAAGCCGGTAATATCCTGTTCGAAATCATTCCTTCCGGTTTTGAGATCCTTCGAGAACATTCTGGCTTGTTCTATGGGTGGAACTTCCGCTTATTCAGACACCCCCCTTAACCTATCAAATTCGTTTCCGCAGGTGACGTATTTTAAGTCATTCAGCGCAGGGCCACCTGCTTTGGCCTCCCTTCTTTACGGGTTTTTCAATTCTGTTTTTATTAAATTCATATTTCTCCATACTTTGCATCGTAACTTGGCTTATTTTGTCACCCCCCCCCTCTTTCGCTCGCTGCCAAATTGGCGTATTTCGGGATTCCAGTAACCTTTCCTCTTTCCCTCCGAGCTCACAGCCACCTGCGTCAGTTGCGCTGTTAGAATCCTGCCGTAATGGATGTGGCTGGTTGATCAGAGATTTTTAGTGGAATTCCGGGGCAAAGGTGCTCCCCCGATACAGATGGATGGATCGTGTTTTTGTTCTGTAAATTGTCAGGCCAGGATTATTTCGAGATTGATTTTTTAGCGCTGCGAGTAGCAAGGCATCAATCCCTTCAAAAGCATCCAGAAAAATGATGTTGATTTTTTAAGGCTGCGAGTAGCAAGGCATCACTCCCTTCAAAAGCATCCCGAAATTATTTTGTTTTGTGCCTTCTCTTTTTCGGATTACACAATTTAAATAAGGTCACACCATGGATCTTCTGTTTGTTGCTCTCGTGTTGGCTTCATAACTAAAGTAGAATGTCGTCATGTTTCTTCTAAATATTTTTTTTTCATCACCTCCTCATCAATAATTCTCTTCAACTAATTTATGTGCTCAATTCTTCAATAATTTTTTATGAGTTCTCCGTCCTCTGAGAAATAAGCAGAGGTGAAGAATGTTCTTTCAAGAAGTGATGATACATTTTACATAACGTATTTATTTTATAATTCTTTCGTCAATTTAATTTGTTATTTGGCCCAACATCATATATATAAGTTTTGAATATTCACGGGGCGTTCCAAGGAAAATATTGGTACATATCTATGTAAAATTCTCGTCTGATATATATATATATATATAGATTTGAAAGTACATATCCTTAGAGATGTTTTTTTTTGAAAAAATAATATTATCTTCCTTTTTCGTGTCATGAGCAATTTTATAGTTCATTCTGTCAAGACATATAAAAATGTGTTATGAGAGAGAATTTTATTTTTCGAAGATATCATTTTTTATAATTAACATATGTTGTGAAATGGTTATTACCAAGGACGTGATTAATGTGTACGAGTGCAACAATATTTATCTGTGAAGAAATATTTATAGTCGTGAAAAAAAAATAAATAAGGTCTTCATGAAATAAAAAATATTTATCTTCAAAAAATCTGTTTACATTTTTTTTCCTGTGTATGTGTCTGCCTGAATCATCTTACGTCAGCAGCCAAGGATTTCACAGGTAACTTTTGCCTTTTTCAATTTTATATTTTTATGACTTTGTGCTTGATTTTTTCATCATCATGGATAAAGATTTCTCTATTATTTTAAAAGAAGTAATGATGGTCACTTTTGGGTCGTTTGCCGGCCTCCATTCTCCGCGATGTATTGGTAACTTTCACGATCACTTTGGCCTAATTGTGGGTAGAAGCAAATAAAAAGTGTTTTCTCCTCCCATCTCTTCTCCTCACCCACTAAGTAAACACAACAGTAAAATTATTTCCTTTGCTGCAGTGACCAACGCTTGAACATAACAATCATTTTCTTTTGATGCCATGACCAAAGCGTATCCAACATTCCATGACCATCCATTTTTCCTTTGCTACCATCGTATTTTCGTTATATTTATACATATTGTCGTCATTATCTTCAGTTAATTCTTCATTATTTTTCAAGTTAGTTTCTTCATACAGTGATTAATATTTTTAATTACATTTTATTGAGAGTGGTGCAGTAATTAATTGCAACATATATTGATTCTATACTGAAATAATATTTTTCTGGAGCAGTGCATGATATATATATAACATAATTTTTCCATATATATCTTTTTCTTGTCTTGCTATAATTTGCAACTAATATTTATACATTATTTAACGGAGGTACTGGTAAATATTATTGTTCATTCTATGATAAATTATTTTTCTTGTCATACATATAATAATATATGTTTTGAGCCATATTATATATATTTTTACATAAAATATTTGGGTCTTATATTCTTCATATAATACTAATATGTTAGTATATATCTTTTTTCTTCTTGTTTTTCTTTTAATATATAAGAATGATGTATGACGTAAATGAAAGTCATCAATATTTTAAATAACGGGTCAATTTATATATATCATTCATCACAAGACCAGAAAATAACCAAATGTATCATGTCATATATTGAGCTCTTATATTAATTATTTCATCATGCCACCCAAGGCAAAATTAAATATTGCAATCCAACCCTTCGACGGTAACCCTCAGACTGTAGAATTTTTCTTCGATCAATTATCTGACTTACAGGAATTAAATAACTTTACAGACAAGGAACTTTTTGTTCTCTTTAAGTCAAAACTTGAAGGCACTGCCTTACTCTTCTTTCTTGAAACTCAGTCACAGCTCAAGAACTCTAATTTTCATGAAATTCGAAAAGCCTTTATAGACTATTTCTTACCCACAAAAAAATCTGTTTCTCTAAAATCTTTACAGAACTTGACCTTAGATTCAAATGAATCAGTTAAAAATTTTGCTTTTCGGCTAGATAAACAACTTCGACTTGCTTACCCAAAATTGGATCTTTCTGCTCTTAATTCATTAAAGTTTACTCATTTTCTTGAGGCTTTGCCTAAACAAATCAAACGTAAAATCTTAGAAGAAAATATTACATCTTTCGAATTAGCTCTTAAACGAGCAACTTTTCTTCAAAATATATATGACTCTCCCCCTAAAAAATCTTATGAGAATTTTAATCAAGCCTATTGTATCGATACTGAAAATGTCCACGATAATTCTAGTAATACTCTTCATAAAACTCCTATAAGGCATACGGAGGATAAAGTTTATCACAATTCTCAAACCAACTACTCTCCTTTACAAACTCAAAAGGATAATTCTCATACTTCTCATAATTTTCAAAGAAAAACTAGAACATATTCGCCTTCTCCACCGAGACAAGAGGCTACAAGTAAACGTAACAATAATTTTCGTCATCATAACTTTCACCGGAAACGTCCTTATCAACCAGCCTTTGACAAATTTTCACACAAAAAAAATTCTACATCCTTTTATCACAGACGAGATGCTCTACAGTGTGCGTTCTGTGGGAAATTCAATCATCGTATGGATACCTGTTACAAATTTAAAAATATTATTAATTCGTCTAACAAAAACTCTTCAGCTCAGGTTTCGTCTCACCCTCACAGAAGGAAAAGCCACACCTCTTCTTCAGAAAATAACAACAATGTTTATCATTTAAACAGATAAGGGAGACTGGTTCTACTGACCGCCTTCTCTCCCGTAATTCTCATTCAGGGTCAGTACACTTTGACATCAAAAACAAACATCAACAATTTGACAAACGCTCTTCAGTTACCTTAGTGTCATCCACAGCTGTCCAAACTTCTCCTATGACATCTAAATTTAACAAATCTTCCTGTTCATATAATTCTTTGTCATCTAAACAAAGTTTTGAGATTAACGATGATATACAAGAAAATCATGTCATATGCAGTTCTTTTAACAACTCTTATGTTCTTCCATGCATCCTAATAAATGTTCAACATAATGAAATCTCCACATTAATAGATACTGGATCAAGTTTATCTCTCTTGGATGAAGAATGCTTTAATAGCATTAAATCCAGGCTTCATTACAAATTTTTATCCAGGAATGTATCCGTGTCTACCATAAATTCTAAGGTTTTCTTCAAAGGATGCATAGAGATAGCATTTAAAATTGATAAATTCTTTTTTCATCATATCTTTTACCTTACTAAAATTCAAAACGTTCACTTTCAAGCCATACTTGGATTTGAATTTATTAACAAGCATTCTATTACTATTTCTCCAAGTTTTAAGTCTATCCTAATTAAGGACAAACACATTCCTTTTCAAAGTTATAATGAATCTCCTACTTGCTATTTTATGAATGCTGAATATAATTATATTAATTCAAATGTACCATATTCTCTCGATGCACACAAAATGCCTTATTATGAAGAATCTATGTCAAATAATCTAACGAGTGATACTTACATTGATAATACTTGTGCAAATTATGATAATTTAAGTTTACAGTTGTTCAACAATTATACAACCTATCCTTATAATTATAATGTTCAAAATAATGATTTGTTTACAAATAATATAGCTCATTCTGCTATGAATTTTCATAATCCTTATATTGATGGTAATTTTACTTATTTTTCTAATTATTTTCCAACTGATTATGCTAATATGGTCAATTATGTGTCTACTAATGATAATAATATTCCTAGCAAGAATTTCTCATCTGAGAATACTAATGATGGTAACTATTTTGGTGAAAAGCAAACTCATTTAAATTATGGTAATAAAGTCTTGGTGAATTCCAACATGGTACAATTACTCAATAGAGAATTAATACCTCCTAATTCTTTTGTTTATTTACATGTGAAGTATCTCAATCCTCCATCTGAATATTTTGTTTTCAAACCCAATTTAAAAAATAAAGGTCTTGTATTACATGAATCATTGCACTCAAAATCTTCAATTCAAAATGATTTATTTTTGGTTGTATGTCAGAATATATCAAAGCTAGATATTCATTTAAATAAAAATTCAATTATTGGTGAATGTATCAATGTAGATGAGAAAGATATTGAAGAATACTCTTTTGATTTAGAATTTGAAAATGAATATTGTAATTTAATTTTACCATCTGAAGAGATTAAGAGAAAACGTATTCAAGAATTATCTCCAAATGACTTTGATCTTAAACATTTACCTCCTCATGAAAGGGAAGCTTTAACAAAATTATTATGTAGTAAAGCGCTTGCCTTTTCGAAATCTCTTGACACTTTAGGTCATACTGACCTGGTCAATCCTCAGTTTACTATGTTAAATTCTCATCCAGTAAAAACCTTACCTTTTCCCGTGCCACAAGCACTTGAACAAGAAGCTCTTGACCAAATTAATCAAATGTTAAACGCTGGCATTATTGAGAGATCAAATTCATCTTGGGCCTGTCCCATGCTTCTTGTTAAAAAGAAGAGAACTGATATGTCTAAGCCTCAAAAGTATCGTTTGGCTCTTGATTTAAGATTGTTAAATTCGATTATAATCCCATCATCATATCCTCTTCCTAGAATTCAAAATCTATTGGTGCAGTTGTCAAAATTTAAGTATTATACCACTCTTGACTTACCCTCTGCATATTGGCAGATTGCTGTACCTAAAGATATGCAAGATAAACTTAGTTTTACTACTCCATGGGGAATTTTTACCTATTTACGTCTAGTATTTGGCCTGAAGACAGCCGCCAGCACTTTCCAACAACTAATCGACTCTGTTATTCAATTATCTCAAATTGATTCCTGTTATGCATATCAAGACGATATTGTAGTGGGTGCTAATTCATTTGAAGAAATGTCCATGAAACTCACAAAGCTATTAGACACTCTCATTGCTAATAACATTACTCTGTCTCCTGAAAAATGTGCATTCATGCAAACAAGCATTAACTTTTTGGGTTTCCAACTCACAGATCATAAAATTCTTCCTATTACAAGTAACATTTTAAAAATTACCTCCTTTCCAAAGCCTAAAACCAAGAGGCAAACAAAGAGTTTTATTGGTTTGTGTTCATTTTATAGATCAATTATACCTAATTTTTCTAAATTGATTGCTCCTCTCATCGAAGTCACCAAACCTAAAAATAAATTTTCTTGGAAAACTGAGCAGGAAAATGCATTTAAAAAATTACAAAACATATTTTTTCAAAAACCTATGCTCAATCTCCCTAACTGGAATGAAACGTTCTATGTTAATACAGATGCCTCAAAAACAGCAATATCAGCTGTTCTTATGCAGAAATTTGATGGTGAACTAAAACCTATCTCCTATTATTCCAAAACTCTATCTCAATCAGAAAGACACTACCCTGCCATCAAATTGGAACTTTATGCCATTTACAAAGGCATAACAGCTTTCAAATACTATATTTTTGGTCGACCCTTTATTCTACTATCTGATGCAAAGCCACTTAATAATTATAAAAAAGCTACATCACCTGCTGATATTACTACTCGTAGGATGTTAGAACTGTCAGAATACTCGTACACATTCCAACATGTGCCAGGCAAAGAAAATGTCTTAGCAGATTTTCTGAGTAGAACTCCTCACATTCCTACTGAAGATCTCAATAATAATCCAGATCTTATTTCTTCACAAGAACCTCTACCTATTGTTGATAATCAAAACGATTTACATAATGACATTCCTCACTTTCCATGTGGTTTAGTTGACAAAATCCACCATACATGTCATCTTCAGAGTGATTCTTCACCTCCTAATAATGATAATAATCAAGATCCATTATTAGAAATTCTTGATCACACCATCTTCTCTGAACAACAAAAGGACCCAAAAATTAAACAAATTTATGAAGATCTTAAAAATAACAAAAAATCTAAAAGTTTAAATGGCTACTATATTAATCCGAGTAATGAGTTACTTTGCTATAATGGTCATTTTTCTTCTGAAGATATCGAGCTACACAAAGCTGTTTTACCTCTATCACTTCGAGCAAAGGCCTTAAGAATTGCTCATATTACTCATACTGGAATTCATAAAACCATTGTTAATTTAAAGAAAAGATTTACCTGGAAAACCCTTGTTTCAGATACCATTAATTATGTCAACTCTTGTGAAATTTGTTTAGTAAATAAGAATCATAAAAAAAACACTGCTCCATACCTACCTGCACCACTCCCAACAGCTCCCAATCAAAAAGTCTCTATGGATTTACTCGGCCCATTGAGAAATCGTCAATATGTGTTGACCATGATAGACCATTTTTCTCGTCATTTAGAATTATATGCCTTGAATAATATCAGTGCTGAGTCTGTTACAAAAGCTTTATTGCATTATATTTCCACACATGGAAAACCCGAATTAACTCTTACTGCTCATGGCTCTCAATTTACTAGTGATATGTTTTCATATTTTAACAAAAAGCTTGGCATTAAATTGGAGCATAGTTCTGTAGCCCATCCCCAAGCTAACGGTTTAAGTGAACGAGTCAATTCTCAAATAAAATCGTCTGTGAACACAATGGCTTCACAAGGATGTGATGTACCCACTGCTCTAAAAATTCACCAATCCATATATAATGCTACACCTCATCCAGCTACAAAATTCTCTCCAAATCTTCTTCATTTTGGAAGAGAGATAAACGACATCTATTCCAATTATAAAACTCAAGTTTCATGGAAAATTCTCAATACTGCATATGAAATTCATAAATTGATGGATATTATTGAAAAAATATACTATCAAGCTTATAAGAATAACGAATCATCAAGACAAAAGGTGTATGAAAAATCGAGAGAAAAATTAAAGTTTTCCAACATCAATGTTAATGACATTGTTTACGTAAAATTTCCCACTGTGTTTAACAAAAAAATACAAGGTCCATACGTGGTGAAGAAAATAATTTCTCCTGTGCTCATTCAAATTCAAGATGCCAATAATAGTCATGCTTCACCAATGTTGATTCACACTAATCGAATCTTGAAGCTTCAAAAGAGAAATGAAGCACTGCAACATCCTTCAGTTTCTTCAAAAAATGCATCACATGATCAATCAGCTGTTGATAATGCATCCTCCACTCCTGTCAGACAACACTCTTCTATTCAAGTTTCAAATCATGATGCTACATGTAACACATCTCCTCAAATTCTTTCTTCTTCCAAGTCACAACAAACATCTTCATGTTCCAGTAAATCGGTACTGTCACAAGCTCCTCCTGATGGCACTCATACTGGTGTTAAAAACAAGTCCACTCAATATAAAAATTATGATCTTCGCCCTCGCAATCATAAACTGTATAAGAAATAGACTAACTTTCTTTTTCCTTTTTCAGGATGACTATTGCTTTGTAGTATAATCAGTCGAAGCTAGCCAGACTGATATTCCAGTAAGAAGAATCACTATGTAATTTTTTTTTCTTTTCTTTTCTCCAAGCTGCAGGCAGCTGTTATTATTTTTTTTTCTTCATTATTTAAGTCTTCTTCTCCCTGATACAATTCAACGGTCATCCTCATGCTGTATGTATGGTTTTCAATAGTTTTATTATTTACTGCATTCATCTATAAGTCATAATTATTACAATATATACATATAATCTCATGTATGCCATACTCTACTACTGTTAAATCTTATAAAGTCTTTAATTACAATAGTTCATGCAAAAATTGAGAAAGAATTTGTCTTTTTATATTCTTGTTATAATATTATGTCATTATTTAAAGTTATTTTTGACAAATGTGCATTCTAATAAGAAAGGTGAAATTGTAATTGATATAAGGTAAACATAAAAATGAGTACTCATCAAATTATTTTCCCTAGTGTGTCTTCTCTTTACAATGCATGCATGTTTGAACATTTAACCTCTTTTGATAAAAAAAAAGAAAGTGCATGATAAACTTATACATACTAATATTTCTTCTCTTATTGTTGAAATATAGAAGGTGAATGACTCACAAGAAGTAATATTTTTTTTTGTATACTTTTGTGTATTTATACTTTGGATCCAAAGATATTGATTGAGTCATTATATATATTTATATAAAGCAAATTCTTGATTTATGACAAATGCAAAAGTGATCACTTACTTAATTTTTTTTAAAAAAATGTTTGAAGATTACAAGTAAATATGTTCAAGATATCTTCTATATAAAATTTTGACATAATTGATTTTTCTTTGTAAGTTGACATTATCAAGTCATATATAAGATTGACATATTCATATAAGTTCCTTCCTTTTTCAGAATATTAAACATCTTATGTTTTATGTTTATTTTGAATGAAGTATAATATTAAAGGTATTTATGCAATTATTGTCAATCTATATTGAAAGTATTCAAGAATATTCCTTTATGAGAGTGTAAAGATTCTCTCTTTGAAAATTATTATATTCATTTTGAAGATATTTTTATTGAAAAATAATATCATGCTTTTGTTGCCATTCTTTTTGCAACTTATTATTTTATTTTCTGCGAAAATGTGTTATTGAATAATACTAAAATTATTCATTTAAGATTTATTGAAAGCTTAAAAGGCTATGTGGTGATATAAGTAAATTTTTTTTTTTATGAGAGCCTAACTAATCTCTCTGCACCATTTATAAATTTTTTTTTTGTTCAATTTTCAACTTACAAATTCATTCAATTTATCATGTGTTATTTGAAACCATATATTTTATATATAGTTATAGTATGATTCATATACAGTTATAATATGTTTCATTTTGTTGACAACTAAGAAAATAAATATACATATTATTGTATAATCAAATATTTTGACATATGCTAAAGCATTCTACTATTATAAGTGCACTTTGCACAGCCTAACAAGAGACTCGTCAAAGTTAAGGACTGTTGTTTTGCACATAGACTTTAAATTTTTTTTTAATATATGATAGATACTTCTGGAAGAAATTTTGTATACCTTCCATGTTAACATATAAGGATTGCTATCATAACAATAAGTATTTTTTTTATTATTTGAACATCATGTAAAACAGTTATTTATATTCCTATAACTATTTCTGATACATTTATTTTGTGTAATTATTTAGTATATTTGTACATGTGTTAGAAAATATTGTCTCGATGAAAAATTGTCATTTTTGTCATCTCACCAATATTTTCTTTTGGGGGACCCTGGGTAATATGTGGTGGTTACTCGATAACCCCCCATATGTTTTGTTTAATTCATTTTTATTAGCCATTTTATTTCATATCACCTCCTTTTTATTAATGTTCTCAATTTAAATTTTATTTCGATTTCGTTTCTTTTCATATCGTCGCCTGTAATTTTTTCTTTCTTACTTAGCTTTCGAATGTTCCAAGCCGGTAATATCCTGTTCGAAATCATTCCTTCCGGTTTTGAGATCCTTCGAGAACATTCTGGCTTGTTCTATGGGTGGAACTTCCGCTTATTCAGACACCCCCCTTAACCTATCAAATTCGTTTCCGCAGGTGACGTATTTTAAGTCATTCAGCGCAGGGCCACCTGCTTTGGCCTCCCTTCTTTACGTGTTTTTCAATTCTGTTTTTATTAAATTCATATTTCTCCATACTTTGCATCGTAACTTGGCTTATTTTGTCACCCCCCCCTCTTTCGCTCGCTGCCAAATTGGCGTATTTCGGGATTCCAGTAACCTTTCCTCTTTCCCTCCGAGCTCACAGCCACCTGCGTCAGTTGCGCTGTTAGACTCCTGCCGTAATGGATGTGGCTGGTTGATAAGAGATTTTTAGTAGAATTCCGGGGCAAAGGGTGCTCCCCCGATACAGATGGATGGATCGTGTTTTTGTTCTGTAAATTGTCAGGCCAGGATTATTTCGAGATTGATTTTTTAGCGCTGCGAGTAGCAAGGCATCAATCCCTTCAAAAGCATCCAGAAAAATGATGTTGATTTTTTAAGGCTGCGAGTAGCAAGGCATCACTCCCTTCAAAAGCATCCCGAAATTATTTTGTTTTGTGCCTTCTCTTTTTCGGATTACACAATTTAAATAAGGTCACACCATGGATCTTCTGTTTGTTGCTCTCGTGTTGGCTTCATAACTAAAGTAGAATGTCGTCATGTTTCTTCTAAATATTTCTTTTTCATCACCTCCTCATCAATAATTCTCTTCAACTAATTTATGTGCTCAATTCTTCAATAATTTTTTATGAGTTCTCCGTCCTCTGAGAAATAAGCAGAGGTGAAGAATGTTCTTTCAAGAAGTGATGATACATTTTACATAACGTATTTATTTTATAATTCTTTCGTCAATTTAATTTGTTATTTGGCCCAACATCATATATATAAATTTTGAATATTCACGGGGCGTTCCAAGGAAAATATTGGTACATATCTATGTAAAATTCTCGTCTGATATATATATATATAGATTTGAAAGTACATATCCTTAGAGATGTTTTTTTTGAAAAAATAATATTATCTTCCTTTTTCGTGTCATGAGCAATTTTATAGTTCATTCTGTCAAGACATATAAAAATGTGTTATGAGAGAGAATTTTATTTTTCGAAGATATCATTTTTTATAATTAACATATGTTGTGAAATGGTTATTACCAAGGACGTGATTAATGTGTACGAGTGCAACAATATTTATCTGTGAAGAAATATTTATAGTCGTGAAAAAAAAAAAAAATAAGGTCTTCATGAAATAAAAAATATTTATCTTCAAAAAATCTGTTTACATTTTTTTTTCCTGTGTATGTGTCTGCCTGAATCATCTTACGTCAGCAGCCAAGGATTTCACAGGTAACTTTTGCCTTTTTCAATTTTATATTTTTATGACTTTGTGCTTGATTTTTTCATCATCATGGATAAAGATTTCTCTATTATTTTAAAAGAAGTAATGATGGTCACTTTTGGGTCGTTTGCCGGCCTCCATTCTCCGCGATGTACTGGTAACTTTCACGATCACTTTGGCCTAATTGTGGGTAGAAGCAAATAAAAAGTGTTTTCTCCTCCCATCTCTTCTCCTCACCCACTAAGTAAACACAACAGTAAAATTATTTCCTTTGCTGCAGTGACCAACGCTTGAACATAACAAATGTATAACAGAAAAATCTAATTTTGGGAATGCTGTATTGTTGTAAAATAAAGTTCAACAATGGGAACGGTAATTAGAGTGTCTTTAGATATTACAGTTCATATTTATAATGATTCTTTGTTTACATTTGTATATTGTTGCTCTTATCAATATACAGTCATATTGTTGTATTTAGCGCTATAACTTATTCAATTTTACGACAATGTATAACAGAAAAATCTAATTTTCGGAATGTTGTATTTTTGTAAAATAAAGTTCAACAATGGGAACTATTAGAGTGTCTTTACATATTACAGTTCACATTTGTATTCATTCTTTGTTTATATTTTTATATTGTTGCGCTTATCAATAAACAGTCATATTGTTGTGTTTAGCAACATAACTTATTCAATTTTGCGACAATGTATAACAGAAAAATCTACTTTGGGGAATGCAGTATTGTTGTAAAATAAAGTTAAACAATGGAAACTACCAATTAGAGTGATTTACAGATTCTTGTTCATATTTATATTTAAGCTTTGCTTACATTTTATATTGTTGCACTTATCAATAAATAGTCATATTGTTGTATTTAACGCTTTAACGTGTTCAATTTTACGACAATGTATAACAGAAAAATCTAATTTTGGGAATGCTGTATTGTTGTAAAATAAAGTTCAAAAATGGGAACTTTAATTGAGTGTCTTTACATATTACAGTTCACATTTGTATTCATTCTTTGTTTATATTTCTATATTGTTGCGCTTATCAATAAACAGTCATATTGTTGCATTTAACGCTATAACTTATTATATTTTACAACAATGTATAACAGAAAAATCTAATATTGGGAATGCTGTATTTTTGTAAAATAAAGTTCAACAATGGGAACTGTATTTAGAGTGTCTTTACATATTACAGTTCATATTTATAATCATTCTTTGTTTACATTTTTATATTGTTGCCCTTATCTATATAGAGCCATATTTTTGTATTTAACCCCATAACTTATTCAATTTTACGACAATGTATAACAGAAAAATCTAATTTGGGGAATGTAGTATTGTTGTAAAATAAAGTTCAACAATGGAAACTGCAATTAGATTGATTTACAGATTCATGTTCATATTTATAATCAAGTTTTGCTTACATTTTATATTGTTGAACTTATCGATACATATTCATATTGTTGTATTTAACGCTTAAACTTATTTAATTTTACGACAAAGTATAACAGAAAAATCTAATTTTGGGAATGCTGTATTGTTGTAAAATAAAATTCAACAATTTGAACTGTGATTAGAGTGTCTTTACTTATTACAGTTCATATTTGTATTCATTCTTTGTGTATATTTTTATATTGTTGCGCTTATCAATTAAAAGTCATATTTTTGCATTTAACGCTATAACTTATTCAATTTTACGACAATCTATAACAGAAAATTCTGATTTAGGGAATGCTGCATTGTTGTAAAATAAAGTTCAATAACAGAAACTCTAATTACAGTGATTGACAGATTGCAGTTTATATTTATATTCAAGATTAGCTTACACTTTTATATTGTTTCATTTATCAATACATAGACATTGTGTTTCATTTAAAGCTGTAACGATATTCAATTTTACGACAATGTATAACAGAAAAATCTAATTTTGGGAATGCTGTATTGTTGTAAAATAAAGTTTAATAATGGGAACTGTAATTAGAGTGTCTTTAGATATTACAGTTCATATTTATAATGAATCTTTGTTTACATTTGTATATTGTTGCTCTTATCAGTATACAGTCATATTGTTGTATTTAGCGCTATAACTTATTCAATGTTACGACAATGTATAACAGAACAATCAAATTTGGGGAATGCAGTATTGTTGTAAAATAAACTTCAAAAATGGTAACTTTAATTGAATGTCTTTACATATTACAGTTCATATTTGTATACATTCTTTGTGTATATTTTTATATTGTTGCACTTATCAATAAATAGTCATATTGTTGTATTTAACGATTTAACGTATTCAATTTTACGACAATGTATAACAAAAAAATCTAATTTTGGGAATGTTGTATTGTTGTAAAATAAAGTTCAACAATGGGAACTATTAGAGTGTCTCTACATATTACAGTTCACATTTGTATTCATTCTTTTTTATATTTTTATATTGTTGCGCTTATCAATAAACAGTCATATTGTTGCATTTATCGATATAACTTATTCAATTTTAAGACAATGTATAACAGAAAAATCTAATTTTCAGAATGCTGTGTTGTTGTAAAATAAACTTCAAAAATGGGAACTTTAATTGAATGTCGATACATATTACAGTTCATATTTGTATTCATTCTTTGTTTATATTTTTATATTGTTGCGCTTATCAATCAACAGTCATATTGTTGCATTTAACGCTAGAACTTATTCAATTTTACGACAATGTATAACAGAAAAATGTAATTTTGGGAATGCTGTATTGTTGTAAAATAAATTTCAACAATGGGAGCTGTAATTAGAGTGTCTTTACTTATTACTGTTCATAATTGTATTCATTCTTTGTGTATATTTTTATATTTTTGCGCTTATCAATAAAAAGTCATATCGTTTCATTTAACTCTATAACTTATTCAATTTTACGACAATGTATAACAGAAAAATCTAATTTTGGGAGTGCTGTATTGTTGTAAAATAAAGTTCAACAATGGGAACTTTAATTGAATGTTTTTAGATATTACAACTCATATTTGTATTGATTCTTTGTTTATATTTCTATATTGTTGCACTTATCAATAAATAGTCATATTGTTGTATTAAACGCTTTAACGAATTCAATTTTACGACAATGTATAACAGGAAAATCTAATTTTTTAAAGGCTGTATTGTTGTAAAATAAAGTTCAACAATGGGAAGTGTATTTAGAGTGTCTTTACATATTACAGTTCATATTTATAATCATTCTTTGTTTACATTTTTATATTGTTTCCCTTATCAATATGCAGTAATATTTTTGTATTTAACGCTATAACTTATTCAATTTTACGACAATGTATAACAGAAAAATTTAATTTGGGGAATGCAGTATTGTTGTAAAATATAGTTCAACAATGGAAACTGTAATTACAGTGATTGACAGATTGCAGTTTATATTTATATTCAAGATTAGCATACACTTCTATATTGTTTCATTTATCATTACATGGACATAGTGTTGTATTTAACGCTTTAACGTATTCAATTTTACGACAATGTATAACAGAAAAATCTAATTTTGGGAATGCTGTATTGTTGTAAAATAAAGTTCAACAATGGGAACGGTAATTAGAGTGTCTTTAGATATTACAGTTCATATTTATAATGATTCATTGTTTAAATTTGTATATTGTTGCTCTTATCAATATACAGTCATATTGTTGTATTTAGCGCTATAACTTATTCAATGTTACGACAATGTATAACAGAAAATTCTGATTTAGGGAATGCTGCATTGTTGTAAAATAAAGTTCAATAACGGAAACTGTAATTACAGTGATTGACAGATTGCAGTTTATATTTATATTCAAGATTAGCTTACACTTTTATATTGTTTCATTTATCAATACATAGACATTGTGTTTCATTTAAAGCTGTAACGATATTCAATTTTACGACAATGTATAACAGAAAAATCTAATTTTGGGAATGCTGTATTGTTGTAAAATAAAGTTCAATAATGGAAACTGTAATTAGAGTTTCTTTAGATATTACAGTTCATATTTATAATGATTCTTTGTTTGCATTTGTATATTGTTGCTCTTATCAATATACAGTCATATTGTTGTATTTAGCGCTATAACTTATTCAATGTTACGACAATGTATAACAGAACAATCAAATTTGGGGAATGCAGTATTGTTTTAAAATAAAGTTCAACAATGGAAACTGCAATTAGAGTGATTTACAAATTCTTGTTAATATTTATATTCAAGCTTTGCTTACATTTTACATTGTTGCACTTATCAATAAATAGCCATATTTGTTGTATTTAACGCTTTAACGTATTCAATTTTACGACAATGTATAACAGAAAAATCTAATTTTCGGAATGCTGTATTGTTGTAAAATAAACTTCAAAAATGGTAACTTTAATTGAATGTCTTTACATATTACAGTTCATATTTGTATACATTCTTTGTGTATATTTTTATATTGTTGCACTTATCAATCAACAGTCATGTTGTTGCATTTAACGCTAGAACTTATTCAATTTTACGACAATCTATAACAGAAAATTCTGATTTAGGGAATGCTGCATTGTTGTAAAATAAAGTTCAATAACGGAAACTGTAATTACAGTGATTGACAGATTGCAGTTTATATTTATATTCAAGATTAGCTTACACTTTTATATTGTTTCATTTATCAATACATAGACATTGTGTTAATACATAGACATAAGTGTATTTAGAGTGTCTTTACATATTACAGTTCATATTTATAATCATTCTTTGTTTACATTTTTATATTGTTTCCCTTATCAATATGCAGTAATATTTTTGTATTTAACGCTATAACTTATTCAATGTTACGACAATGTGTAACAGAACAATCTAATTTGGGGAATGCAGTATTGTTTTAAAATAAAGTTCAACAATGGAAACTGCAATTAGAGTGATTTACAGATTCTTGTTCATATTTATATTTAAGCTTTGCTTACATTTTATATTGTTGCACTTATCAATACATATTCATATTGTTGTATTTAACGCTTAAACTTATATAATTTTACGACAGAGTATAACAGAAAAATCTAATTTTGGGAATGCTGTATTGCTGTAAAATAAAATTCAACAATGGAAACTGTAATTAGAGTGTCTTTACTTATTACAGTTCATATTTGTATTCATTCTTTGCGTATATTTTTATATTGTTGCGCTTATCAATTAAAAGTCATATTTTTGCATTTAACGCTATAACCTATTCAATTTTACGACAATCTATAACAGAAAATTCTGATTTAGGGAATGCTGCATTGTTGTAAAATAAAGTTCAATAATGGGAACTGTAATTAGAGTGTCTTTAGATATTACAGTTCATATTTATAATGATTCTTTGTTTACATTTGTATATTGTTGCTCTTATCAATATACAGTCATATTGTTGTATTTAGCGCTATAACTTATTCAATGTTACGACAATGTATAACAGAACAATCTAATTTGGGGAATGCTGGTTATATTCAAGATTTGCTTACATTTTACATTGTTGCACTTATCAATAAATAGCCATATTTGTTGTATTTAACGCTTTAACGTATCCAATTTTACGACAATGTATAACAGAAAAATCTAATTTTCGGAATGCTGTATTGTTGTAAAATAAACTACAAAAATGGGAACTTTAATTGAATGTCTTTACATATTACAGTTCATATTTGTATACATTCTTTGTGTATATTTTTATATTGTTGCACTTATCAATAAATAGTCATATTGTTGTATTTAACGATTTAACGTATTCAATTTTACGACAATGTATAACAAAAAAATCTAATTTTGGGAATGTTGTATTGTTGTAAAATAAAGTTCAACAATGGGAACTATTAGAGTGTCTTTACATATTACAGTTCACATTTGTATTCATTCTTTTTTATATTTTTATATTGTTGCGCTTATCAATAAACAGTCATATTGTTGCATTTATCGATATAACTTATTCAATTTTAAGACAATGTATAACAGAAAAATCTAATTTTCAGAATGCTGTGTTGTTGTAAAATAAACTTCAAAAATGGGAACTTTAATTGAATGTCGATACATATTACTGTTCATAATTGTATTCATTCTTTGTGTATATTTTTATATTGTTGCGCTTATCAATAAAAAGTCATATTGTTGTATTTAACGCTTTAACGAATTCAATTTTACGACAATGTATAACAGAAAAATCTAATTTTTTAAAGGCTGTATTGTTGTAAAATAAAGTTCAACAATGGGAAGTGTATTTAGAGTGTCTTTACATATTACAGTTCATATTTATAATCATTCTTTGTTTACATTTTTATATTGTTTCCCTTATCAATATGCAGTAATATTTTTGTATTTAACGCTATAAATTATTCAATTTTACGACAATGTATAACAGAAAAATTTAATTTGGGGAATGCAGTATTGTTGTAAAATAAAGTTCAACAATGGAAACTGTAATTACAGTGATTGACAGATTGCAGTTTATATTTATATTCAAGATTAGCATACACTTCTATATTGTTTCATTTATCATTACATGGACATAGTGTTGTATTTAACGCTTTAACGTATTCAATTTTACGACAATGTATAACAGAAAAATCTAGTTTTGGGAATGCTGTATTGTTGTAAAATAAAGTTCAACAATGGGAACTGTAATTAGAGTGTCTTTACTTATTACAGTTCATATTTGTATTCATTCTTTGTGTTTATTTTTATATTGTTGCACTTATCAATAAATAGTCATATTGTTGTATTTAACGCTTCAACGATATTCAATTTTACGATAATATATAACAGAAAAATCTAATTTTGGGAATGCTGTATTGTTGTAAAATAAAGTTCAACAATGGGAACGGTAATTAGAGTGTCTTTAGATATTACAGTTCATATTTATAATGATTCTTTGTTTACATTTGTATATTGTTGCTCTTATCAATATACAGTCATATTGTTGTATTTAGCGCTATAACATATTCAATGTTACGACAATGTGTAACAGAACAATCTAATTTGGGGACTGCAGTATTGTTTTAAAATAAAGTTCAACAATGGAAACGGCAATTAGAGTGATTTACAAATTCTTGTCAATATTTATATTCAAGCTTTGCTTACATTTTACATTGTTGCACTTATCAATAAGTAGTCATATTTGTTGTATTTAACGCTTAAACGTATTCAATTTTACGACAATGTATAACAGAAAAATCTAATTTTCGGAGTGCTGTATTGTTGTAAAATAAACTTCAAAAATGGGAACTATTAGAGTGTCTTTACATATTACAGTTCACATTTGTATTCATTCTTTGTTTATATTTTTATATTGTTGCGCTTATAAATAAACAGTCATATTGTTGCATTTATCGCTATAACTTATTCAATTTTAAGACAATGCATAACAGAAAAATCTAATTTTCAGAATGCTGTATTGATGTAAAATAAACTTAAAAAATGGGAACTTTAATTGAATGTCGATACATATTACAGTTCATATTTGTATTCATTCTTTGTTTATATTTCTATATTGTTGCGCTTATCAATAAACAGTCATATTGTCATTTAACACTATAACTTATTCAATTTTACGACAATTTATAACAAAAAAATCAAATTTTGGGAATGCTGTATTGTTGCAAAATAAATTTCAACAATGGGAGCTGTAATTAGAGTGTCTTTACTTATTTAAGCTCATAACTGTATTCATGCTTTGTGTATATTTTTATATTGTTGCGCTTATCAATGAACAGTCATATTGTTGCATTTAACGCTATAACTTATTCAATTTTACGGCAATGTATAACAGAAAAATCTAATTTTGGGAATGCTGTATTGTTGTAAAATAAATTTCAACAATGGGAACTGTATTTAGAGTGTCTTTACATATTACAGTTCATATTTATAATCATTCTTTGTTTACATTTTTATATTGTTTCCCTTATCAATATGCAGTAATATTTTTGTATTTAACGCTATAACTTATTCAATTTTACGACAATGTGTAACAGAAAAATTTAATTTTGGGAATGCAGTATTGTTGTAAAATAAAGTTCAACAATGGAAACTGTAATTACAGTGATTGACAGATTGCAGTTTATATTTATATTCAAGATTAGCATACACTTGTATATTGTTTCATTTATCAATACATGGACAAATTGTTGTATTTAATGCTTTAACGTATTCAATTTAGAACAATGTACAACAGAAAAATCTAGTTTTGGGAATGCTGTATTGTTGTAAAATAAAGTTCAACAATGGGAACTGTATTTAGTCTTTACATATTACAGTTCATATTTGTATTCATTCTTTGTGTTTAATTTTATATTGTTGCACTTATCAATAAATAGTCATATTGTTGTATTTAACGCTTTAACGTATTCAATGTTACGACAATGTTTAACAGAAAAATCTAATTTTGGGAATGCTCTTTTGTTGTAAAATAAAGTTCAACAATGGGAACTGTATTTAGAGTGTCTTTACATATTACAGTTCACATTTATAATCATTCTTTTTTACATTTTTATATTGTTGCCCTTATCAATATGCAGTCATATTTTGTATTTAACGCTATAACTTATTAAATTTTATGACAATGTATAACAGAAAAATCTAATTTGGGGAATGCAGTATTGTTGAAAAATAAAGTTCAACAATGGAAACAGCAATTAGAGTGATTTAAAGATTCTTGTTCATATTTATATTCAAGCTTTGCTTACATTTTATATTGTTGCACGTATCAATAAATAGTCATATTGTTGTATTTAACGCTTTAACGTATTCCATTTTACGACAATGTACCACAGAAAAATCTAATTTTGGGAATGCTGTATTGTTGTAAAATAAAGTTCAAAAATGGGAACTTTAATTGAGTGTCTTTACATATTACAGTTCATATTTGTATTCATTCTTTCTTTATATTTCTATATTGTTGCGCTTATCAATAAACAGTCATAAATTTGCATTTAACGCTATAACTTATTCAATTTTACAACAATGTATAACAGAAAAATCTAATATTGGGAATGCTGTATTGTTGTAAAATAAAGTTCAACATTGGGAACTGTAATTAGAGTGTCTTTACATATTACATTTCATATTTGTATTCATTCTTTGTTTATATTTTTATATTGTTGCGCTTATGAATAAACAGTCATATTGTTGCATTTAACGCTATGACCTATTCAAATTTACGACAATGTATAACAGAGAAATCTAATTTTGGGAATGCTGTATTGTTGTAAATAAAATTTCAACAATGAGAGATGTAATTAGAGTGTCTATACTAATTACAGTTCATAATTGTATTCATTCTTTGTGTATATTTTTACATTGTTGCGCTTATCAATAAACAGTCATATTGTTACATTAAACGCTGTAACTTATTCAATTTTACGACAATGCATAACAGAAAAATCTAATTTTGGGAATGCTGTATTGTTGTAAAATAAAGTTCAACAATGGGAACTGTAATTAGAGTGTCTTTACTTATTACAGTTCATATTTATAATCATTCTTTGTTTACATTTTTATATTGTTTCCCTTATCAATATGCAGTTATATTTTTGTATTTAACGCTATAACTTATTCAATTTTACGACAATGTATAACAGAAAAATTTAATTTGGGGAATGCAGTATTGTTGTAAAATAAAGTTCAACAATGGAAACTGTAATTACAGTAATTGACAAATTGCAGTTTATATTTATATTCAAGATTAGCATACACTTGTATATTATTTCATTTATCATTACATGGACATATTGTTGTATTTAACGCTTTAACGTATTTAATTTTACGACAATGTATAACAGAAAAATCTAATTTTGGGAATGCTGTATTGTTGTAAAATAAAGTTCAACAATGGGAACTGTAATTAGAGTGTCTTTACTTATTACAGTTCATATTTATAATCATTCTTTGTTTACATTTTTATATTGTTTCCCTTATCAATATACAGTCGTATTGTTGTATTTAGCGCTATAACTTATTCAATGTTACGACAATGTGTAACAGAACAATCTAATTTGTGGAATGCAGTATTGTTTTAAAATAAAGTTCAACAATGGAAACTGCAATTAGAGTGATTTACAAATTCTTGTTAATATTTATATTCAAGCTTTGCTTACATTTTACATTGTTGCACTTATCAATAAATAGTCATATTTGTTGTATTTAACGCTTTAACGTATTCAATTTTACGACAATGTATAACAGAAAAATCTAATTTTCGGAATGCTGTATTGTTGTAAAATAAACTTCAAAAATGGGAACTATTAGAGTGTCTTTACATATTACAGTTCACATTTGTATTCATTCTTTGTTTATATTTTTACATTGTTGCGCTTATCAATAAACAGTCATATTGTTGTATTTAGCAACATAACTTATTCAATTTTACGACAATGTATAACAGAAAAATCTAATTTTCAGTATGCTGTATTGTTGTAAAATAAACTTCAAAAATGGGAACTTTAATTGAATGTCGATACATATTACAGTTCATATTTGTATTCATTCTTTGTTTATATTTTTATATTGTTGCGCTTATCAATCAACAGTCATATTGTTGCATTTAACGCTAGAACTTATTCAATTTTACGACAATGTATAACAGAAAAATCTAATTTTGGGAATGCTGAATTGTTGTAAAATAAAGTTCAACAATGGAAATTGTAATTACAGTGATTGATCGATTGCAGTTTATATTTATATTCAAGATTAGCTTACACTTTTATATTGTTGCATTTATCAATACATAGATATTGTTGTATTTAACGCTTTAACGTATTAAAATTTACGAGAATGTCTAACAAAAAAATGTAGTTTTGGGAATGCTGTATTGTTGTAAAATAAAGCTCAACAATGGGAAATTTAATTAGAGTGTCTTTACTTATTACAGTTCATATTTGTATTCATTCTTTGTGTATATTTTTATATTGTTGCGCTTATCAATAAACAGTCATATTGTTGCATTTAACACTATAACTTATTCAATTTTACGACAATGTATAGCAGAGGAATCTAATTTTGGGAATGCTGTATTGTTGTAAAATAAAGTTCAACAATGGGAACTATTAAAGTGTCTTTACATATTACAGTTCACATTTGTATTCATTCTTTGTTTATATTTTTACATTGTTGCGCTTATCAATAAACAGTCATATTGTTGTATTTAGCAACATAACTTATTCAATTTTGCGACAATGTATAACAGAAAAATCTACTTTGGGGAATGCAGTATTGTTGTAAAATAAAGTTAAACAATGGAAACTGCAATTAGAGTGATTTACAGATTCTTGTTCATATTTATATTTAAGCCTTGCTTACATTTTATATTGTTGCACTTATCAATAAATAGTCATATTGTTGTATTTAACGCTTTAACGTATTCAATTTTACGACAATGTATAACAGAAAAATCTAATTTTGGGAATGCTGTATTGTTGCAAAATAAAGTTCAAAAATGGGGACTTTAATTGAGTGTCTTTAGATATTACAGTTCACAATTGTATTCATTCTTTGTTTATATTTCTATATTGTTGCGCTTATCAATAAACAGTCATATTGTTGCATTTAACGCTATAACTTATTCAATTTTACAAAAATGTATAACAGAAAAATCTTATATTGGGAATGCTGTATTTTTGTAAAATAAAGTTCAACAATGGGAACTGTATTTAGTGTGTCTTTACATATTACAGATCCTATTTATAATCATTCTTTGTTTACATTTTTATATTGTTGCCCTTATCTATATAGAGTCATATTTTTGTATTTAACGCAATAACATATTCAATTTTACGACAATGTATAACAGAAAAATCTAATTTGGGGAATGTAGTATTGTTGTTAAATAAAGTTCAACAATGGGAACTGTAATTAGATTGTCTTTACTTATTACAGTTCATATTTGTATTCATTCTTTGTGTATATTTTTATATTGTTGCGCTTATCAATAAGAAGTCATATTTTTGCATTTAACGCTATAACTTATTCAATTTTACGACAATCTATAACAGAAAATTCTGATTTAGGGAATGCTGTATTGTTGTAAAATAAAGTTCAATAACGGAAACTGTAATTACAGTGATTGACAGATTGCAGTTTATATTTATATTCAAGATTAGCTTACACTTTTATATTGTTTCATTTATCAATACATAGACATTGTGTTTCATTTAAAGCTGTAACGATATTCAATTTTACGACAATGTATAACAGAAAAATCTAATTTTGGGAATGCTGTATTGTTGTAAAATAAAGTTCAACAATGGGAACGGTAGTTAGAGTGTCTTTAGATATTACAGTTCATATTTATAAAGATTCTTTGTTTACATCTGTATCAATAAACAGTCTTATTGTTGCATTTATCGCTATAACTTATTCAATTTTAAGACAATGTATAACAGAAAAATCTTATTTTCAGAATGCTGTATTGTTGTAAAATAATCTTCAAAAATGGGAACTTTAATTGAATGTCGATAAATATTACAGTTCTTATTTGTATTCATTCTTTGTTTATATTTTTATATTATTGCGCATATCAATAAACAGTCATGTTGTTGCATTTAACGCTAGAACTTATTCAATTTTACGACAATGTATAACAGAAAAATCTAATTTTTGGAATGCTGTATTGTTGTAAAATAAATTTCAACAATGGAAGCTGTAATTAGAGTGTCTTTACTTATTACTGTTCATAATTGTATTCATTCTTTGTGTATATTTTTATATTGTTGCACTTATCAATAAATAGTCATATTGTTGTATTTAACGCTTTAACGTATTCAATTTTACGACAATGTATAACAGAAAAATCTAATTTTGGGAATGCTGTATTGTTGTAAAATAAAGTTCAACAATGGGAACTTTAATTGAATGTCTTTACAAATTACAGTTCATATTTGTATTAATTCTTTGTTTATATTTCTATATTGTTGCGCTTATCAATAAACAGTCATATTGTTGCTTTTAACGCTATAACTTATTCAATTTTACGACAATGTATAACAGAAAAATTTAATATTGGGAATGCTGTATTGTTGTAAAATAAATTTCAACAATGGGAGCTCTAATTAGAGTGTCTTTACTTATTTCAAGTTCATAATTGTATTCATTCTTTGTGTATATTTTTATATTGTTGCGCTTATCAATAAACAGTCATATTGTTGCATTTAACGCTATAACTTATTCAATTTTACGACAAAGTATAACAGAAAAATCTAATTTTTGGAATGCTGTATTGTTGTAAAATAAATTTAAACAATGGGAACTGTATTTAGAGTGTCTTTACATATTACATTTCATATTTGTATTAATTCTTTGTTTATATTTTTATATTGTTGCGCTTATGAATAAACAGTCATATTGTTGCATTTAACGCTATGACCTATTCAATTTTACGACAATGTATAACAGAGAAATCTAATTTTGGGAATGCTGTATTGTTGTAAATAAAATTTCAACAATCAGAGATGTAATTAGAGTGTCTGTACTTATTACAGTTCATAATTGTATTCATTCTTTGTTTATATTTTTATATTGTTGCGCTTATCAATAAACAGTCATATTGTTGTATTTAGCAACATAACTTATTCAATTTTGCGACAATGTATAACAGAAAAATATACTTTGGGGAATGCAGTATTGTTGTAAAATAAAGTTAAACAATGGAAACTGCAATTAGAGTGATTTACAGATTCTTGTTCATATTTATATTTAAGCTTTGCTTACATTTTATATTGTTGCACTTATCAATAAATAGTCATATTACTGTATTTAACGCTTTAACGTGTTCAATTTTACGACAATGTATAACAGAAAAATCTAATTTTGGGAATTCTGTATTGTTGTAAAATAAAGTTCAAAAATGGGAACTTTAATTGAGTGTCTTTACATATTACAGTTCACATTTGTATTTATTCTTTGTTTATATTTCTATATTGTTGCGCTTATCAATAAACAGTCATATTGTTGCATTTCACGCTATAACTTATTCAATTTTACAACAATGTATAACAGAAAAATCTAATATTGGGAATGCTGTATTTTTGTAAAATAAAGTTCAACAATGGGAACTGTATTTAGAGTGTCTTTACATATTACAGTTCATATTTATAATCATTCTTTGTTTACATTTTTATATTGTTGCCCTTATCTATATAGAGCCATATTTTTGTATTTAATCCAATAACTTATTCAATTTTACGACAATGTATAACAGAAAAATCTAATTTGGGGAATGTAGTATTGTTGTAAAATAAAGTTCAACAATGGAAACTGCAATTAGAGTGATTTACAGATTCATGTTCATATTTATAATCAAGTTTTGCTTACATTTTATATTGTTGAACATATCAATACATATTCATATTGTTGTATTTAACGCTTAAACTTATTTAATTTTATTACAAAGTATAACAGAAAAATCTAATTTTGGGAATGCTGTATTAATGTAAAATAAAGTTCAACAATGGGAACTGTAATTAGAGTGTCTTTACTTATTACAGTTCATATTTGTATTCATTCTTTGTGTATATTTTTATATTGTTGCGCTTATCAATTAAAAGTCATATTTTTGCATTTAACGCTATAACTTATTCAATTTTACGACAATCTATAACAGAAAATTCTGATTTAGGGAATGCTGTATTGTTGTAAAATAAAGTTCAATAACGGAAACTGTAATTACAGTGATTGACAGATTGCAGTTTATATTTATATACAAGATTAGCTTACACTTTTATATTGTTTCATTTATCAATACATAGACATTGTGTTTCATATAAAGCTGTAACGATATTCAATTTTACGACAATGTATAACAGAAAAATCTAATTTTGGGAATGCTGTATTGTTGTAAAATAAAGTTCAATAATGGGAACTGTAATTAGAGTGTCTTTAGATATTACAGTTCATATTTATAATGATTCTTTGTTTACATTTGCATATTGTTGCTCTTATCAATATACAGTCATATTGTTGTATTTAGCGCTATAACTTATTCATTGTTACGACAATGTGTAACAGAACAATCTAATTTGGGGAATGCAGTATTGTTTTAAAATAAAGTTCAACAATGGAAACTGCAATTAGAGTGATTTACAAATTTTTGTTAATATTTATATTCAAGCTTTGCTTACATTTTACATTGTTGCACTTATCAATAAATAGTCATATTTGTTGTATTTAACGCTTTAACGTATTCAATTTTACGACAATGTATAACAGAAAAATCTAATTTCCGAATGCTGTATTGTTGTAAAATAAACTTCAAAAATGGGAAGTTTAATTGAATGTCTTTACATATTACAGTTCATATTTGTATACATTCTTTGTGTATATTTTTATATTGTTGCACTTATCAATAAATAGTCATATTGTTGTATTTAACGCTTTAACGTATTCAATTTTACGACAATGTATAACAAAAAAATCTAATTTTGGGTATGTTGTATTTTTGTAAAATAAAGTTCAACAATGGGAACTATTAGAGTGTCTTTACATATTACAGTTCACATTTGTATTCATTCTTTGTTTATATTTTTATATTGTTGCGCTTATCAATAAATAGTCATAATGTTGTATTTAACGCTTTAACGTATTCAATTTTACGACAATGTATACCAGAAAAATCTAATATTGGGATTGCTGTATTTTTGTAAAATAAAGTTCAACAATGGGAACTGTATTTAGAGTGTCTTTACTTATTACAGTTCATATTTGTATTCATTCTTTGTGTATATTTTTATATTGTTGCGCTTATCAATAAACAGTCATATTGTTGCATTTAACGCTATAACTTATTCAATTTTACGACAATGTATAGCAGAGAAATCTTATTTTGGGAATGCTGTATTGTTGTAAAATAAAGTTCAACAATGGGAACTATTAGAGTGTCTTTACATATTACAGTTCACATTTGTATTCATTCTTTGTTTATATTTTTATATTGTTGCGCTTATCAATAAACAGTCATATTGTTGTATTTAGCAACATAACTTATTCAATTTTGCGACAATGTATAACAGAAAAATCTACTTTGGGGAATGCAGTATTGTTGTAAAATAAAGTTAAACAATGGAAACTGCAATTAGAGTGATTTACAGATTCTTGTTCATATTTATATTTAAGCTTTGCTTACATTTTATATTGTTGCACTTATCAATAAATAGTCATATTGTTGTATTTAACGCTTTAACGTGTTCAATTTTACGACAATGTATAACAGAAAAATCTAATTTTTGGAATGCTGTATTGTTGTAAAATAAAGTTCAAAAATGGGAACTTTAATTGAGTGTCTTTACATATTACAGTTCACATTTGTATTCATTCTTTGTTTATATTTCTATATTGTTGCGCTTATCAATAAACAGTCATATTGTTGCATTTAACGCTATAACTTATTCAATTTTACAACAATGTATAACAGAAAAATCTAATATTGGGAATGCTGTATTTTTGTAAAATAAAGTTCAACAATGGGAACTGTATTTAGAGTGTCTTTACATATTACAGTTCATATTTATAATCATTCTTTGTTTACATTTTTATATTGTTGCCCTTATCTATATAGAGCCATATTTTTGTATTTAACCCCATAACTTATTCAATTTTACGACAATGTATAACAGAAAAATCTAATTTGGGGAATGTAGTATTGTTGTAAAATAAAGTTCAACAATGGAAACTGCAATTAGATTAATTCACAGATTCATGTTCATATTTATAATCAAGTTTTGCTTACATTTTATATTGTTGAACTTATCAATACATATTCATATTGTTGTATTTAACGCTTAAACTTATTTAATTTTACGACAAAGTATAACAGAAAAATCTAATTTTGGGAAAGCTGTATTGTTGTAAAATAAAATTCAACAATGGGAACTGTAATTAGAGTGTCTTTACTTATTACAGTTCATATTTGTATTCTTTCTTTGTGTATATTTTTATATTGTTGCGCTTATCAATTAAAAGTCATATTTTTGCATTTAACGCTATAACTTATTCAATTTTACGACAATCTATAACAGAAAATTCTGATTTAGGGAATGCTGCATTGTTGTAAAATAAAGTTCAATAACGGAAACTGTAATTACAGTGATTGACAGGTTGCAGTTTATATTTATATTCAAGATTAGCTTACACTTTTATATTGTTTCATTTATCAATACATAGAAATTGTGTTTCATTTAAAGCTGTAACGATATTCAATTTTACGACAATGTATAACAGAAAAATCTAATTTTGGGAATGCTGTATTGTTGTAAAATAAAGTTCAATAATGGGAACTGTAATTAGAGTGGCTTTAGATATTACAGTTCATATTTATAATGATTCTTTGTTTACTTTTGTATATTGTTGCTCTTATCAATATACAGTCATATTGTTGTATTTAGCGCTATAACTTATTCAATGTTACGACAATGTATAACAGAACAATCTAATTTGGGGAATGTAGTATTGTTTTAAAATAAAGTTCAACAATGGAAACTGCAATTAGAGTGATTTACAAATTCTTGTTAATATTTATATTCAAGCTTTGCTTACATTTTACATTGTTGCACTTATCAATAAATAGCCATATTTGTTGTATTTAACGCTTTAGCTTATTCAATTTTACGACAATGTATAACAGAAAAATCTAATTTTCGGAATGCTGTATTGTTGTAAAATAAACTTCAACAAGTAAGAAAAATCATGCTTTAAGCATAGATTATGAAGCACTTTCCAACGCTTCATGAAATCTTTAACAAAACTTCGTTATTTAGGTAAATAAGAATAAAAGCCAAATACAGCCAAATACGTATTCCAGTACTATTAAACAGCCCTGTATTTCATCTGTCAGCTAATATACATACTATATAATGGGAAAATTTAGTTTAGCAAAAAATGCCTAGTAGCTCGAAATTTCTCTTTCAGCAATTTATACTAATAGATGGAAACATACTTGAATACTTTGTTCAGCCTTGTAATTTGCCTGATACCTTTATTAGACATCAGTGTTAAGATAAAATTTATTTTAAACTAAAACAAAACACTCTTAAAACAACTGAAATCACTTTCTCATAAATTATCATTCATAGGCTCCATGTACCCAATTCTTTGCGTGGCTCTGTACATCATTTTATCTATATTCTGCAAACATTTCTTAGTAAATTTAATGCAGTTTTGCGTAAAAATGCATAATTTATTTAAGAATCCCCTTTTAGTAATTTATGCTCATATTCAGTAACATTGGTGACGCTTTTTTGGGTAGCCCTGTATATTATCTATAGCATTCATACACACCATATAATATGCATAAATTTAGTGAATCTTATACGCGCATATCATAATTAAAATGTATTTCATCCAACCATCAGCTATCATCGGATACACATACAGCACTTTGGAAAAAATGTACTATTTGAAATCTATTGTGTGTCCCTGTAAACACTATGTACTTTTTATTAAGGAAGGCAGTATCGTATAATTTATACTAAGTCTCACTGACATGCATCAATTTTATTATACATGTAGCAGTTTAATATATTAAAATGTGTCACACATAATTCCCCCTTTTACCATTATCTAATGGAATTCTTTTGTGTGGCCTATAATTGAAAAATAGCTACATTTTCATCTTATATTTTACAGAATGCATATTTTAATGCACCTCTAAAAGCATATAGAATTTAATATGTTTGAAAGAGTATAACATCTTTAAAACTCCTTTGAAACGATTTTTCACCATTGGCCGTACTGTAATGGGAAACTTTTGATTCTGCCTGTAGATAAACTAAGCATGGTAGAAACTTCATTTTCAATAGGGTTCGTGCTTAAGTAAACATTACTAACGTCCTAAAATTTCATGGCAATTCGTGTATATTTACGTGAGTTATAGCGCGGACAGACGGACAGACGGCCAAACAAACCGAATGCATAAGCACTTTTCAACTTTGTTGGAAAGTGCTAATAAAAAAAAGAACTCTGCATTTTCAGAATTGAGTGTCATCCCTGATGAGAAAATGTGTAATATTTCAAATTTCAAATATTAGTATTATGCAATGAAAGTCATGAGAAATTTTCTACAAAAAAATTTCCAAGAATTATATAGATTTATTGAAAAAAATATATAAATATAGATAGTACAAATAAATATTACACTTTTAAGACTTAAAACACACACTTTTAAAATATATAAAATGATGTCAGTCGCATCCACTAAAAAGATCCACATTTACAATCAAGTCTATAAACAACATCTACAAAAAAGTATCCATATGACGTCAGTATCGCAGAAATAATACATAATTCCGACAAATAGAGATAATAATGAGAAACTTGAAAAAAAAAATTAAAATAAAATTCGGTTATCTAATAATTTATATGCCGTCATTTGTTTTAACATTAATATCGATACTTAAAATTAAATATAGTTTATAGCTCCACGTTTCATTAGAAATCATTTATTTATAATTTTTCAAAATAGTACTAATTTTAATTACATTTTCTTTTCAGTTGTTCTGGAAAAATGGCAACAAAAAGATCAAAAGATTGCGAAAGGATGACGTGATTTCAATTACCTTTTCATCATGCTTGAAATTATTCAACTCTGTTTTCGTTAAATTAGTTTCTCGGTATGGCAACAAAATTAAAACCTGTCAGAAATGTTTGTAAATATTCAAAATTTAACACTCAAATAAAAAGGCATTATTATGAATTCAACAATATAGATTTTACGGTAAGCCACAAATTAGAAGTATTGTTACGTAACAATGTTTAATTGTTTGAATCATCGTCGCGTGCGAAAATAAATAAAATAAAGAATAGAATTTGGTTACAAATTCATTTCCAAAAAAAATTTCAAGCTTGTTGGTTCTATTTGCAACTGCTCTTGAAAAAAAAATGGAGATTGCTCAAGTAATGTCTTTTGATTCTTTTTTTCAGGTCGAGGAAAGAAGATTGGGAGCATCGACGGATGGATGGCTTGCTCTAATGGTAATTTTTACCTGGGTATTGCCGCATCTTTGGACGGAGGGCGTAAGATCTGGAAAGCCGTGGATGTTCCCGTTGAAGAAGGAGGTGTTGAGGAAGTAAGTAGGACTTCTTCTCCCCAACGTTCCCAAAGTTGGTGGAAGAAGTCGAAAGTAAGTTGGTGGCGGAAGGCTCTGGCCTTCTGCTGTTGCTGCTATGAGGCCGATTTTTAATACAGTAAGATTTAAAGATTGCAATCATTATCTATTTCTCATATCAAAAGTTGCAATTTTTTTATCAACTGTATTAACGGGATAAATCGGCTTTAATGCACTTTTAAATTTTCAGTCTTTTTTTATAATGTATTATACATTCATCTTAAATTATAAATATAGTTACATGCTGGTTCACTAATTGCCTGAGAGATGTTTTTAATAATGATTTTATAAGCTGTCCCCCCAGTAATAAAACATTTGCATTAAGATAAACTAGTGATAATGTAATAATAATATGTATGCAGTATAACATCTTTAATCTGGACATATCTAATAACGAAACTTCTCTACCCGGACATATCAGTAAGTTTATTCGGTTTTATTTTCAATTAAGCATCACAGATGGCGCCATTGCACATATATGTATGAATTTCAGAAACTGATTAAGAAAAATTAAAAGACTACCTAATCTACTACTTTTTTATTTTAAAATTGCAAGAACTTTCTGCATTACATTTCCAATTAATACAGATGTCTTTTTTAATATTAAGCTATGAAAATCAAAGTAATTGTTAGTTTTAGTATTTTTAATTTTCGAAAAATTTGATGATGGCGCCGAAACATTTCGAAATCGGATATTATTGTTATTATTTGTTTTGAGTATTTAATTTGTGACTTACTTCGATATTTGTAGGATATATATATATATATAACAATAGCCTTATATATCACTTTTCAAATATGATAATATCATTAAAAATTTATCTTTTAATTGTAAATTTACTGTAAGTCATATAAATTTTTCACAATATATAATATATGGTACTACTTGGTTATCCCATCGACCAAAAATCTATCGCCAAACTACAAGATTAAATGCCAATAATGGATGATCGTGAAAGTCCCATCCAATAACATTGAATACGATAAAGGTGTTTAAAACGTCATTAAATGATTTTTATTTCGACTTTTTATTTGTATTTTTATTAATATTCTACTAATTATTTGTTTTTTCTTCATTTAAAATAAAAATTGCTCCATCATGTGTAATTTGGAAATTAGTTTGGCGATTTGTACAATTTGGCGAAATCGGTCGACGGGATAACCACGTACTACCTAATACTTTTTGTACTACATACTTTTGTTTACTACATACTTTTTGTTTTGTTTTAGAAAATTAATTTCATTATTTTTCATAGCATGTCTATTATTCTTGTGATTTCTATCATTTACAGAGTATTTATAAAACAGAAATTGTAATTTAAAAAAAATCCTTTTTTATTGTTTCCGTAATTTACAACAAATGGCGACTTTGCACAAACTATAAAAATTCTGATTTTTAATTATTCGGTGAAATACGTTTAACACGAAACTGATGGGACCGAAATTTTGTTTCGTGTATAAACATTCGCAAAAAAAGAACAAGATTCACCAATATTTTCGATGTCATCAAATTTAATTTCGATTTCCTGTTAAACTACTAGTAGGTTGCATTCATTAGGATAAAAAGTAAGTAAAATAATTGTTGTTTTGTTGAAAAAAATCAGATACCTTTTTTAGCAGCATAATGTTTACAAATTGTTAGAGATCATCCATTGTTTTGTAACTGCTTATACTTTTCAGGCTGTTTTCAAATAAAAAAGAGCAACTTTATGACATAAGATGTAATTTATTTTTGCTCGGAAATGCATGTAAGTAATGGGGGTACAACTCTATTATCCTATCGACCAAAATACTATCGCCAAATTCTAAGATTAAATGCCAATAATGGATGATCGTGAATGTCAATTTAATGACATTAAATACAATACACGTATGTTAAAACGTCTTTAAGTGATTTTTATTTCGACTTTTTATTTGTATTTTTATTAATATTCTACTAATTATTTGTTTTTTTATTATTTAAAATAAAAATTACGTCAATATGTATAATTTGGTGATTTGTATAATTTGGCGAAATCGGTCGACAGGATAACAGAATACAGAGTAGTACCGTAATGGGTGTTTTTTTCAGAAACTATCGAATCAAATTCATTTTCCTATTTTTTTTTTTCCCCAAATACAATAGATTTTTTAGAAAACTGTGTTAAAATGGAAATTTTGAACCGTCTTTTCAAGCGATAGAAGAAAAACCAGTCAACGAAGGGAAAAGACATCTTGCCACGTGAGCCATAAAGCTTATAATTCAGTAGGTAATTTATTGATAGAAAATTAGAAAATTCAGTTAGATTTTAAATCACTTAAATGAGTCTTTGCAATTTTTTGTGCCGAACAATTGAGATCAGCCTTTTGTGATTTGAAGCTAACTGGAACTGCTCCATTGATTCCATTGTCAGATTCGTCGGCGGAATCAATATAATTGGAATCATTTGGATTATGAACGATTTCCAAAAAGTCTTTGTGTTTCAGAACCAATGCTGCATAGAAATTAACATCGAATACAGCTTGTTCGTTTAATCATGTTGTAAGGTAGTCTATTAATATTAAGACTTTCTTAAATATTTCATTAAATGTCTGCTCAGTCTCAATTTCAGTTTATTCTTTAGGTCAAATGAATTTGTTATTTTGAAGATCCCGCACCGTGAAAATAATTTTCAATTATCGTAGTTTTCACTAGTAAATTCCATTCCGAGCGTATTGTCGTAGTTTTCACTAGTTAATTCCATTCTGAGCATATACGTAATGCATGCAAAAAATTAATTAAAAATATTTCTTTTGCTTCTTTTTTTTCGTATTAAATGATTTTTCTTTCGTGTTAAGAGAAACAAAATGTATCAAATTGCATAGTATATTATTCTGACTTCAAGGCCATTCCGTGTTAACCAGTTTTTCATGCCAAGAGTTTTCGTGATAAACGTATTTCCCTATATATATGCCTGTGTCTTTAAGGGTTTTGATTTAATTTTTCTCAATATTTTTTTATTTACTTTAAATTATGAACTTTCTTGCATTTTTCTATTGATGTACTTGTGACAGATATCATAATTATTATTATTTATGTAAATGTATTCCAGTTTCAAAGCTTCTGTAATCCAGAATTTTTATAATCCGTAATCGCCATAATTGTGATGATTCAGGATTAAAGAAGTTATACTGTATATATATATATTTTTTTTTTCATTAGAAAAAGAATGGCAATAGAAATGTGAGTTGATAGGAAATCAAATTGGTGCTTTTCCTTATAAGGATGCCAATATTATCTTTGCTTCAAAATTATTATTTAAAAGTATTCCATGGCTAAGTGAGGAGATTTTTTTATTCCCCTTTGTGAAATGTTGTATTTTGATATTTCTTATACATAATTTTTTTAGCATGAAATAAAATTTTACTTTGTAAGAAAAATCTAATACAATCTTCAGTATTTAGATAATAATTTAAGGACAATAAAGTGAAATCGAACTGTTTAAAAAATATTGAAAAATCATGATTTTTTATAAGATACATTTGAATGCTGGTTAGTGGACTTGCATGTAACTTTCTGAAATGCATTTTTCTTGGTTAATAATTATATCGGCCTCATAGCATATTTTTTTTTCTTATTTATATAATCTATGTATTATTATTTTGTTATTTAGTTTATATATATGTTTCATTATTTGAGCGGCCTTTTCTGTAAATATTTAAATTTGTTGTTACAGTAGTGTTTTGAAATACTCATTTTTAACTTTTTTGGCCATTGTACATATATATAAATTACTTTTCTCAGTATACAAGTAGTATTTTAAGTATGCATATTAAATTATCTCTTTTGCGGCTCAGTATTAATCACAGTTATAAATGTACAAAAATAACAAACATACAACAGTAAGGAAAAATACCAGTATAAAACTTACAAAATAAAAACAAAATAAAACAAAATATAAAACATAAAACAAAAATAAAAAACACAAATACACGTATTTAAAATTTACAAATTAAAATCAAAAAACAACAAATAAAAATAACACAAATTTAAAACAAATAAAACAAAATGCAAATAAAAACAAACAAAAACCAAAACTAAAATAAAACAATAGAAGTTCGTAGCTAAAAACTCCGCGTAAACACTTTGCGTTTGCATGACAGGCTTCCGATAATAACGCGTATTATTCCAATTCCTCATGCACAGATTTTCCCTCGTTATAAACAAATGCGATGCAGATTTCTTCGGTACAAATCAGTCTCCTGTTCCCTAGCTCTTTCACTGTCCCTCAACATCTAATAGTTCTAATAGTGGCTTCATCATTCCTTGGCATCCTTCCTTGGCAGCACAGCCCAATGACATCGGGCTAGAAATACAACAGCATTCTTCTTTGTTTTGGCTTCACGACAGCCCATTAACATCGGGCTCAAAAGCAACATCCCCAGTTTTTATTTCTCATCCTTCTTTAGCATGCCCAATGTCATCGGGCTTTAGAAAAGGCAGCAACAGTCTTCCATTATTTTGGCATCCCACATTTTTTGCAATATTATATATATTTTTCTTTATTTTAGGGGGGAGGGGTACATTAAATCGATTTTTCATAGTTCACTTGTATTTATGAAAAATCGATTATCATAATATATTTATATTTAAAAATAATACAATTTCGGTATTTTTTTTACTTTAATTGTTAATGGGTATATTAGGGGCAAAATATAAAGCTATATTTAGCTTCGTGCTCGTGTAAAAAGTGGAGCTGGTCAATTCATCAACTTTTCTCAATAGAAGTCAATTTTTAAGGATAACAACAAAGTTCAGAGTCTAATAAAATTAACTGCTGTATAAGATAGTTAGATTATAAAAACCGTAGTGTTAATAACAAATAAATAGTTATGTTACAATTGCATATTAAATGGAAATATATTAATAATCTTATTCTCCTGGCACTGAACTTTCCATTTCCATTAAAATTAAGAATTAATGTGCAATACCCATGAAATTATTCAGCATACAGATTAAAACTAAAATAAAATGAAATAACATTTTTCAGATAACTTTTTGTAATGATTTCTGATTTAATAAACTTTTTGTCGTGATTTCTGATTTAATAAACTTTATGTTATGATTTCTGATTTAATATTTTTTGTCGGTGCAACATTTGTCAGACAGTTATAACAGTTTATTGATGCAATCAGTTGATCATCTCTGCTTTAGGGGGTGGGGGGCCCCCTCGACGAGGCTCCGCCTTACCGTTGGCGAGGGGGTTTAAGTGTGCCACTTCAACTTATATGTATATGACATAATTTTGAAAAGACAGAATAGTGAAAAAACATCTATTACTTTCTATATTTCACATGTCAAAGGAAAAACTTGTTTTTAAAATGTATGGTATAACGTATTGTTTTGCTATTTTTTGTACAATGAATTTGTAATAGAAAACAATTAGTCATAAAATAGACTTTTATCAACAGATGATGTAATAAATTTTGATGAATGGTAGATAGTCAATTGACACAGACCAGTTAAAGCAGCAGTTGCAATTCAGACCATTTGGCTCAATAGAAAAGAAGTGGCACACGAACTAAGAGAGCCTCATAAAATTAAAATTGAGTATAGTTTTTATTTTAAACTGAGTATAGTTTTTATCTTAAATATTAGAGATGCACAGTATTTAAAATATTTTAGCATATATAAAAATATTGTTTATAGCTTTTTGATTAATAGTAGATTAACAGAAAGCCTTTGTAATTTTAAAATGTATCACTTTTTAGTTTTTCACGAAAGCTGAAAAAAATAATATTTATGAATGCATATTTAAATGGCAATAAAAATAAATTACTAAAATTTTCTTTGGAAAAAAAACTATCATTAAAAGAAATTAGGATTTTGGAAAATTATACGAGTGGATTGAAGGATAATTCTGAATGAGTTGAAGGCTGAGGTGGGAGCACTTTTCTGCTGTTTCCTGCTTATATTATTTATTGATTTATTTATTAGGAAATCTCGTTTATTTTTTTCCCTTTTTATTTCTATTCACAGTGGTTCCCCTCATTTTAAATGTAAAAGTACCATTTTTAAAATTCCCAGCAAGCATGTGTTTCACATGTGAGAAGCTATATTTTGTTTTGATTCTCAGAAAACATTATTTCACTTAAATTTGGCTACTATTATAAAGTCAAATTATTCTTATTATATATGCTATCATGGCTACACTGGCATCATCCGTAATTGGGTTACCATTCATTTCATTTAAAACGAATGAATCTTTTAAAATGAACTTCAGAAAACATGAAAGTTCATAAATTCTTAGTATCGTAATGAGACAACGTTTTACCAAGCAAAATTTGAATTTTTAATTAGGAAAAAAATTAGCAATGTAGATTCATTTTAGAAAACCTCAACATCAATATTTCCTTTAGAATTGAAACTGTACAAATTTCAAAAGGGGAATTTAATAAATTAAAGTAATCGATAAACGGGAAAAATTGGGCTCGGTGTCCTCTCAGTTTATCACTAACCTATGCACCTGTAAAATTATAACCAAAATTACTCGCATCAATCGCCAAATCGAAAAAAGTTTTGCTAAAATGCGATGTTGAATTTGCCATTTCCGTACTGCAAAGTATCTTTGGTCAGTCATCAATTTTTTTTCCAGCGGTTATGGTCAAAATCTCATAGCAATTTACCGCTGAAAAAATGTTTGAAACATTTAGGAGACACTTAGAATGTACTTATTTTAAATAGTTTTTGTAGCGTACAATAGAATTTCTATTTTCTAAGCAATGACTAAAAATTACAGTATTTTAGAACATATTGAAAAAAAAATCCATGTCGGCTTGGCCTATAGGCGGAGGTAGATTTCGAAGAGTGCTCATTTCAACAACAAAAAGATAAATTTGATTACAGATAAACCCAGTTTAACAACTTTATTTGTCCTTTTTTGAAAAATTTTTAATTTCCTTTTTCTGTAAGGACTGGTTTTATCAGAATCATCTTAAGCTAAATTCGGATCAAATGCCCATTTTGACAACATATTTTGAAATAATTCTGACTTTATTAAGCAAGTATGAAAAATCATGCGTTGAGCATAGATTATGAAGCACTTTCCAACGCTTAATGAAATCCTTAACAAAACTTTGTTATTTAGGGAAATAATAGTGTATAGCCAAATATACCGTTATATGTATTCCAGTACATTAGAACACCCCTGTATTTCATATGTCAGTTCATATAATGGGAAAATTTAGCTTAGCAAGAAAATACCCAGTAGCTTGAGATTTCTTTTTCAGCAATTCATACTATTAGATGGTAACATACTTGAATACTTTTGTTCAGCCCTGTAGTTTACATTGTACCTGTATTACACGTCAGCATTAGGCTAAAATTTATTGTAAACTAAAACACTTTTAAAACAACTGAAATCACATTCTCATAAATCATCATTCATACGCGTCCATGTACCGAATTCTTTGCGTGGCCCTGTATATCCTTTTATCTATATTCTGCAAATATTTCTCAGTAAATTGAATGAAGCTCAGCGTAAAAATGCATAGCTTATTTAAGAACCACGTTTAAATAATTTACGCTCATATTCAGTAACGTTGGTGAGCTCTTTATGGGTAGTCCTGTATATCAACTATAACATTTATACACACCATATAATGTGCACATATTTAGCGAAATATAAACGCGCATGTCATAATTAAAATGCATTTCATCCCTCCATCAGCCATCATGGGACACATATACGGTACTTCGGAAAAAATATACTATTTGAAATCTTTTGTGTGGCCCTGTAAATGCTATGTACTTCATATTATGCAAGACTGTAGCGTATAATTTATATTAAGCTTCAGAGACATATATCAATTTTATTATACAGAAACAGCTTAATATATTTAAAATATGTAATGGGAAACTTTTGATTCGCCCTGTAGATAAACTAATCATGGTAGAAACTTCATTTTCGATAGAACTTGTGCTAGGGTAAACGTCAATAACGTCCTAAAATTTCATGGCAATCCGACTATATTAGCGATTTTTCCCCATAGGCCGTAATGTAATGGGAAACTTTTGATTCGCCCTGTAGATAAACTAATGATGGTAGAAACTTCATTTTCGATAGGACTTGTGCTAGGGTAAACGTCAACAACGTCCTAAAATTTCATGGCAATCGGAGCATATTAATGATTTTTCCCCATAGGCCGTAATGTAATGGGAAACTTTTGATTCTCTCTGTAGATAAACTAATCATGGTAGATACTTCATTTTCAATAGGGTTCGTGCTAGGGTAAACCTCTAGAACGTCCTAAAATTTCATGGCAATCCGAGTATATTAAAGATTTTTCCTCATAGGCCATAATGTATTGGGAAACTTTTGATTCGCCCTGTAGATAAACTTATCATGGTAGATACTTCATTTTCAATAGGGTTCGTGCTAGGGTAAGCATCAATAACGTATAAAAATTTCATAGCAATCCGAGTATATTTACGGGAGTTAGAGCGCGGACAGACGGACAGACGGCCAGACAAACCGAATGCATAAGCACTTTTCAACTTTGTTGGAAAGTGCTAATAAAAAATCGACTTATACGGTACATTATATAGTTCCTAAATAACAAAAGACTGCCAATTGAATGTGTTTGAGAGCAAAATTGAATTTAACAAGTAAGAAAAATCATGCGTTAAGCATAGATTATGAAGCACTTTCCAACACTTAATGAAATCTTTAACAAAACTTTGTTATTTAGGGAAATAATAGTGTATAGCCAAATATACCCAAATATGTATTCCAGCACATTAGATCAGCCCTGTATTTCATATGTCAGTTCATATAATGGGAAAATTTAGCTCAGCAAGAAAATACCCAGTAGCTCGAAATTTCTTTTTCAGCAATTCATACTATTAGATGGAAACATACTTGAATACTTTTGTTCAGCCCTGTAGTTTACATTGTACCTTTATTACACGTCAGCATTAGGCTAAAATTTATTGTAAACTAAAACACTTTTAAAACAACTGAAATCACATTCTCATAAATCATCATTCATAGGCGTCCATGTACCGAATTCTTTGCGTGGCCCTGTATATCCCTTTATATATATTCTACAAACATTTCTCAGTAAATTGAATGCAGATCAGCCTAAAAATGCATAGCTTATTTAAGAACCACGTTTAAATAATTTACGCTCATATTCAGTAACGTTGGTGATCTCTTTGGGTAGCCCTGTATATCAACTATAACATTTATACACACCATATAATGTGCATATATTTAGCGAAATACAAACGCGAATATCATAATTAAAATGCATTTCATCCCTCCATCAGCAATCATCGGACACATATACGGTACTTCGGAAAGAATATACTATTTGAAATCTTTTGTACGGCCCTGTAAATGCTATGTACTTCATATTATGCAAGACAGTAGCGTATAATTTATATTAAGCTTCAGTGACATATATCAATTTTATTATGCATGAAAAAGCTCAATATATTTAAAATATGTCACACACAATTCCCCCTTTTACCATTATCTAATGGAATTCTTTTGTGTGGCCCTGTAATTGAATAATAGCTACATTTTCATTTTATATTTTATAGAATGCATATTTTAATACGTTTGACAGGGTATAACATCTTTAAAATTCCCATGAAACGTTTTTTCCCCATAGGCCGTAATGTAATAGGAAACTTTTGATTCGCCCTGTAGATAAACTAATCATGGTAGAAACTTCATTTTCGATAGGACTTGTGCTAGGGTAAACGTCATTAACGTCCTAAAATTTCATGGCAATCCGAGTATATTAACGACTTTTCCCCATGGGCCGTAATGTAATGGAAAACTTTTGATTCGCCCTGTAGATAAACTAATCATAATAGAAACTTCATTTTCAATTGCGTTCGTGCTAAGGTAAACGTCAATAACGTGCTAAAATTTCATGGCAATCCGAGTATATTAACGATTTTTCCCCATAGGCTGTAATGTAATGGGAAACTTTTGATTCTCTCTGTAGATAAACTAATCATGGTAGATACTTCATTTTCAGTAGGGTTCGTGCTAGGGTAAACCTCAATAACGTCCTAAAATTTCATGGCAATCCGAGTATATTAGCGATTTTTCCCCATAGGCCGTAATGTAATGGGAAACGTTTGATTCTCTCTGTAGATAAACTAATCATGGTAGATACTTCATTTTCAATAGGGTTCATGCTAGGGTAAACCTCAATAACGTATAAAAATTTCATAGCAATCCGAGTATATTTACGGGAGTTAGAGCGCGGACAGACGGACAGACGGACAGACGGACAGACGGCCAGACAAACCGAATGCATTAGCACTTTTCAACTTTGTTGGAAAGTGCTAAAAATGGGAACTTTAATTGAATGTCTTTACATATTACAGTTCATATTTGTATACATTCTTTGTGTATATTTTTATATTGTTGCACTTATCAATAAATAGTCATATTGTTGTATTTAACGATTTAACGTATTCAATTTTACGACAATGTATAACAAAAAAATCTAATTTTGGGAATGTTGTATTGTTGTAAAATAAAGTTCAACAATGGGAACTATTAGAGTGTCTTTACATATTACAGTTCACATTTGTATTCATTCTTTTTTATATTTTTATATTGTTGCGCTTATCAATAAACAGTCATATTGTTGCATTTATCGATATAACTTATTCAATTTTAAGACAATGTATAACAGAAAAATCTAATTTTCAGAATGCTGTGTTGTTGTAAAATAAACTTCAAAAATGGGAACTTTAATTGAATGTCGATACATATTACAGTTCATATTTGTATTCATTCTTTGTTTATATTTTTATATTGTTGCTCTTATCAATCAACAGTCATATTGTTGCATTTAACGCTAGAACTTATTCAATTTTACGACAATGTATAACAGAAAATTCTAATTTTGGGAATGCTGTATTGTTGTAAAATAAATTTCAACAATGGGAGCTGTAATTAGAGTGTCTTTACTTATTACTGTTCATAATTGTATTCATTCTTTGTGTATATTTTTATATTGTTGCGCTTATCAATAAAAAGTCATATTGTTGCATTTAACTCTATAACTTATTCAATTTTACGACAATGTATAACAGAAAAATCTAATTTTGGGAGTGCTGTATTGTTGTAAAATAAAGTTCAACAATGGGAACATTAATTGAATGTCTTTACATATTACAGTCGACTGCACAATGTTTCGAGCACCGGACCCTCGGCGATTCCGAACCAGACGCGGCTCGCCTCAAAGAGTGGAGTGGCCCCGTTGCGGAACGAAACCTTTGCACGAGGGGGGTGGTGGTGGTCGAGAGTATGGTTTCAAAAGACGCTTGGCTCCCAAGGGGTTGTGTAAAAAAGGCGTACAAACACTGTGTTTCAAAAAACATCTGCCTAACTAGGTGTTGTGTAAAAAAAGGCGTACTGTCAACAGACGCCTGGCTCGCAATGTGTTTGTTTAAAAAAGACGCCTGAGTTGGAGGCTCCCAAGGCGTACTGTCAACAGACGCCTGGCTCGCAATGTGTTGGTTTAAAAAAGACGCCTGAGTTGGAGACTCCCAAGGCGTACTGTCAACAGACGCCTGGCTCGCAATGTGTTTGTTTAACCCTTTCAGGGGCAAGGTATTTCTGCTCCGAAAATGTTCAAATAATTGATTCACACCACAATTTAAGAACAGATTTATTTGAAAATAATCAAGAGCTGTTTATCACGAATATTATAAAATCCAAATTGTACTAAAATTATACTGGTGCCAGTTCGAAATTGGAACAGTAATATGTGTTTGCACACTGCAAACACCGCCCCTGAAAGGGTTAAAAAAGACGCCTGAGTTGGAGACTCCCAAGGTGTTGGTTTAAACCAGACGCCTGGCTCCCAAGGTGTTGGTTTAAACCAGACGCCTGGCTCCCAAGGTGTTGGTTTAAACCAGACGCCTGGCTCCCAAGGTGTTGGTTTAAACCAGACGCCTGGCTCCCAAGGTGTTGGTTTAAACCAGACGCCATGCTCCCAAGGTGTTGGTTTAAACCAGACGCCATGCTCCCAAGGTGTTGGTTTAAACCAGACGCCATGCTCCCAAGGTGTTGGTTTAAACAGACGCCATGCTCCCAAGGTGTTGGTTTAAACAGACGCCTGGCTCCCAAGCTAGACGCCTGGGTCCGGTCCCTCGAGAGACATGCGTCCAAAATCGTCGCACCGGTTATTTTCTGTGCGATCCGAGTCGCACGCTCCACGTTTCGGGCCACAGAAGGGTGGGACGGAAAAAAAACCCGTAGGTCGCATCGTGGCGGGCCTCCGTGTCACGAGAGCGAACATGGAGGCTCTTTGTAGAAAGCGTGTGACTAGGTTGGAAAACGAAAAACGGGGCGACAGTCGAAATAAGTTTTCATCCAACCCTGGAAAACGAAATCTGGAGTCTCTTTTTTATGTAGATATTCAAAGATGAGTATAGATACTTAAAGATAATTATTAGATGAGTCATTGAATCAGATGAATCATAAAAAAAAAAAAAAAAAAAAAAAAAAAAAAATTTTTTTTTTTTTTTTTTTTTTTTTTTTTTTGAGATGAGTCATAATATTTTTTAATGACTCACCTAATTATAAAAAAAAAAAAAAAAAAAAAAATGACTCATTTCAAAAAAAAAAAAAAAAAAAAAAAAAAAAAAAAAAAAAATTATGACTCATTTCAAAAAAAAAAAAAAAAAAAAAAAAAAAATGACTCATTTCAAAAAAAAAAAAAAAAAAAAAAAAAAAAAAAAAATATGACTCATTTCAAAAAAAAAAAAAAAAAAAAAAAAAAAAAAAAATCGGTGGCTCATTCATGGAATCTTATTTCTATTTTTGTTTTTGGAAATGTGTTGTGTTGTGTTGGAGAGTGTTTCTTGTGGAAATGTGTGTGGGTGGGAGAGTGTTTCTTGTGGAAACGTGTGTGGGTGGGAGAGTGTTTCTTGTGGAAACGTGTGTGGGTGGGAGAGTGTTTCTTGTGGAAACGTGTGTGGTTTCGTGTGTGGTTTGGAGAGTGTTTCTTGTGGAAACGTGTGTGGTTTGGAGTGTGTGTGGGAGAGTGTTTCTTGTCAAAATGTGAGTGGGTGGGAGAGTGTTTCTTGTCAAAATGTGAGTGGGTGGGAGAGTGTTTCTTGTCAAAATGTGTGTGGGTGGGAGAGTGTTTCTTGTCAAAATGTGAGTGGGTGGGAGAGTGTTTCTTGTCAAAATGTGAGTGGGTGGGAGAGTGTTTCTTGTCAAAATGTGTGTGGGTGGGAGAGTGTTTCTTGTCAAAATGTGTGTGTGGGAGAGTGTTTCTTGTCAAAATGTGTGTGGGTGGGAGAGTATAAAAAGAACTTCACAAATTTTATAACAAGATTCCATCCTCCATGGTTGGATGAAATCTTATTTGTGAAGTTGTATTTGTGGAAATAAGTCTAAAAAAAAAAAAAAAAAAAAAAAAAAAAAAAAAAAAATGTTTGTGTTGTTTGTGTTGTTTGCGTTGTTTGTGTTGTTTGTGTTGTTTGCGTTGTTTGTGTTGTTTGTGTTGTTTGTGTTGTTTGTGTTGTTTGTGTTGTTTGCGTTGTTTGTGTTGTTTATGTTGTTTATGTTGTTTATGTTGTTTATGTTGTTTATGTTGTTTGTGTTGTTTATGTTGTTTGTGTTGTTCGTGTTGTTTATGTTGTTTGTGTTGTTTGTGTTGTTTATGTTGTTTGCGTTGTTTGTGTTGTTTATGTTGTTTGCGTTGTTTATGTTGTTTGCGTTGTTTATGTTGTTTGCGTTGTTTATGTTGTTTGCGTTGTTTATGTTGTTTGTTGTTTGTGTTGTTTGTGTTTGTGGAAATGTGAAATATTATAACAAGATTCCATGGTTGGATGAAACTTTATTTCTAAATTTGTATTTGTGGAAATGTGAAATATAACAAGATTCCATGGTTGAATGAAATTTTATTTCTAAATTTGTATTTGTGGAAATGTGAAATATTATAACAAGATTCCATGGTTGGATGAAATCTTATTTGTAAATTTGTATTTGTGGAAATGTGTCTGGATTGGAGTCGAGTGTCTGTAAAAATGGGTTCAAATTGGGGTAAAAAAAAAAAAAAAAAAAAAAAAAAAAAAATTGTTTGTGTTGTTTGTGTACAATTTTATTTGTGTATCCAATGTGTGCTAAAGCCCATCTGTGGTGGGACTTTGAAAGGGAACCTAACCCGCATTCACGCTCGAGGAGAGTTTCCGTTTTTGCCGGAAGCTCCCTTCGAGTTCGAAGGGAAACCACAGAAAACCTTCGAAGGCTAGGCCGACGGTCTGACCGTCTACCCGACTCCGTCTCGGGTGAAACTGGTTTCCTGTAAAAGAAAACGCCCTGTAAAAGAAAACGCGAAGACACGCGAAACTTGGTACTTGAGTCTTGTTTCCTGTAAAAGAAAACGCCTTGTAAGATCGAAGCGCATCTTGTAAAGAAAAACGCGAAACTTGGTACTTGAGTCTTGTTTCCTGTAAAAGAAAACGCCCTGTAAAAGAAAATGCCTTGTAAGATCGAAGCGCATCTTGTAAAGAAAAACGCGAAACTTGGTACTTGAGTCTTGTTTCCTGTAAAAGAAAACGCCCTGTAAAAGAAAACGCCTTGTAAGATCGAAGCGCGTCTTCTAAAGAAAAACGCGAAGACACGTGAAAACTTGGTACTTGAGTCTTGTTTCCTGTAAAGGAAAACGCCCTGAAAAAGAATACGCGTTTTCTTGTTCATTGTAAAATCGACGAACTATCGATGCAATAATATCAAAAATATCAAATATTTATCGATGCAATAATATCAAAAATATCAAATATTTATCAAGTATTTATCAAGCATTTATCAAAAATATCAAGTATTTATCAAAAATATCAAATATTTATCAAGTATTTATCAAAAATTTATCAAGTATTTATCAAAAATTTATCAAAAATTTATCAAGTATTTATCAAAAATTTATCAAGTATTTATCAAATATTTATCAAATACATTTATCAAATACATTTATCAAATACATTTATCAAATACATTTATCAAATACATTTATCAAATACATTTATCAAATACCAATTTCTTAAAAAATGAAAAAACGTACCTTTCATAGTAACCTTTCATTTTTACATTTTCTATGAAAACTTGACTTTAAAAACATGACCTTCTTCAAAACAAACTTCCCCACAGGATTTTTTCACTTTTTAAAACACCCTTATAAGGATGTTCTATCAAACACTTTTTAAAACACTTTATAAAACAAAACCTTTATAAAACTTGACCTTCTTCAAAACAAACTTCCCCACAGGATTTTTTCACTTTTTAAAACACCCTTATTATATTATAAGGATGTTCTATCAAACACTTTTTAAAACACTTTATAAAACAAAACCTTTTTAAAGCATAACCTTTTCATACACTTTTTACCTTTTTAAAACACTTTATACACCATTACCTTTCCCCACCACTTTATAAAACAAAACCTTTTTAAAACATAACCTTTTTAAAACATGACCTTTTCATACACTTTTTACCTTTTTAAAACACTTTATACACCATGACCACCTTTTTAAAACCAAACCTGTGGCCACCTCTCATGCATCCATCTCTCTGTGTGAAAAAAGAAAACCACCCACCTTTGTAAGCCAGGGAAATGGGCCGGCAAGCCGCCGAAGCGGCTCAAACCGGTCATCATCATCATCATAATAATAATAATAATAATAATTATAAAAAAGAGTACCACCTTGGACATTTCTGTCTCACGCCCCCTAGACAAACCGTTCCTTCTTTCTTGTCGGAATCTCCTTCGCTAGACCACGCTTCCTGTTCGCTTCCCCCTTGTCCACCTTCCAGTCTTCCAGAGTGCCGCCAGAGCTTTCATCCCCCGAGGACCGAATTCGACCCTCAGATATCCGAATTCGGGTCAAGCGACTCTTTACCACGGTGGTTCTACGCGTACCCAAAGGCCTTGCGCCCCCGTAAGGGGATGGGCAACACAGGCGCTCCCTCCGTCGCGTTGTGACCACCCTTTCCCACCGTGGCATCTCCCAACCCCGGAGGCACCTGGACCGCAGTGCACAGAGGCCTCCGGTCCTGAGAGACTTCTTCTACTGCGCGCCCACGGCACACGGGGTGCCCCAGGCGCCTTCCAGCCGGTTGCCTCTCATCGAGGCCCCAGACCTACAGGCTCAAGCAATGGCCATGCCGGCACAGAGCGTCAATTGACGAGGTTCGTTCCCATTACGGTGCGAGACACGGTCAGGTAATCTCTTTGTACCAGGAATTCGAATCCCGAACTCCCCATGCACGTACCGGGTCGCCCTGCAAGGGGCGCCGTTTTCGGAGGAACCTCTAGACCCCGCCAAGAGACAACCGGCCAACAGTAGCCCTTCGGACACCTTGTCGAGCTCCTTTGAACACCCGGAAGGGATTGGAAGGTTTGAAGGGTTCACTACTGGAGAAGAGCGGCGGCTGAAGTACAGACGATCCCTGCTGGAGAAGGGGGAGCAGGGTGGCTCCCATCACTCTGACCCTGGCGCCGCACTGGGAAAAGAAGTGGCTACCGGGGCCACGGTAGCCCTCGAGGAGAATCCTGCGAGCGGCCCCTACATACTGCATGGGAGCGGCGGTCCTCCGCACTCTCTCTTCCATCCGACCTTACTGAGGGCCAGGAATCTTAGGGCCGTGCATGCGAACCCCCTGCCTATACTAACCGACAGTGAGTATCGCGGTCCATGCTTGCAACTGACCCACAGCAGAGGATCGGAGAGGAGGATTGGAGTGACCCCATGTCCCTGGTATGCGGCCATCCGGCGAGTTCGGGGTGTAGTATCTGTATCCGCCTCCTCGCCCAGCGGGGGAGGGTAGGATCTGAGCAGCCCCCTGTCTCTCCCCTTCTGTCTAGAAGAGGTGCCACAGAAACGTCGCCATCTGAAAAGAAGAAGAAAAAGGACATGAGTGGAGCAAAAAGAAAAGGGTTGTCTCAGAAAATGAATCTTTTTAAAAAAGACACTCAGTCAAGTTTCCATTTCAAAGAACATGGCAAAATTTTCAAACTCTTATGAAATACACTTTAGAAGAAAATGGATTAAAAACTTGATCTCTTTAACAGAAACTTTTTTAACAAAGTCGCAAAATAAAAACAATCTTTTTATATTCAAGTTTCAATTGTCAACATGGTCGCATAGCCCAATTTTCAAACTCTTATCCTCTCATGAAATACATTTTAGAAGAAAATGGATTAAAAACTTAAATTTTCAAAGTGTTGGATACATTCTCTTTAACAGAAGACGGCGAAATTTTCAAACTCTTATTCACTCATTTCAGAATGGTTTCAAAACACCCTCTCAAAAAATCAATCTTTTTAACAAAGTCAAAATATAAAAACAATCTTTTTATATTCAAGTTTAACTTTTAAAAGTGTTGGATACATTCTCCCGGCGAAATTTTTAAACTCTTATTCACAAACTCGATACATTTCAGAATTGCTTCAAAACACCCTCTCAAAAATCAATCTTTTTAACAAAGTAACTTTTATCGCATAATAATACAAAGTAAAACACTCACAAGCAGAATAATCCAAAGGCACAAGCATCGAGAAAGACGAAAGCCAAGTGAACGAGCTAGTGAATTCACGGCCTTTTATACACCCGTTTGACCCAATTAATTTTTTTTTTTTTTTTTTTTTTTTTTTTTTGTGACCTCAATAATTTTTTTTTTTTTTTTTTTTTTTTTTTTTTTTTTTTTTTTTTCAAGGTGTTGGATACATTCTTTTTAACAGAACATAGCGAAACTTTTAAAGAATGAATCTTTTTAACAAAGTAACACATTAAAAACTTAAATTTCCCTCATTTCAGAAGAAAATTGTTTAAAATACCATCTCAAAAAATCAAAGTTCCAAAATAAAATAATACGAAGTGTAAAATACTCACAGAAATCCACAGGCACAGAAATCCACAGGCACAGAAATCCACAGGCACAGAAATCCACAGGCACAGAAATCCACGGGCAGAGTAATCCACAGGCAGAGTAATCCACAGGCAGAGTAATCCACAGGCAGAGTAATCCACAGGCAGAGTAATCCAAAGAGCAGGCACAAGCATCGAGGTAGACGAAAGCCAAGTGAAAGAGCTAGCGAATGCACGGCCTTTTATACACCAGTTTGACCTCAATAATTTTTTTTTTTTTTTTTTCAAGGTCGCAGAGGGTTGTGCAATAGGATATAGGCTTCGTATACCTTACAATGTATTACAAAAAAAAAAAAAAAAAAAAAAAAAAAAATTTTTTTTTTTTTTTTTTTTTTCAAGGTCGCAGAGGGTTATGCAATAGGATATAGGCTTCGTATACCTTACAATGCTTAAAAAAAAAAAAAAAAAAAAAAAAAAAAAAAAAAAATTTTTTTTTTTTTTTTTTTTTTTTTTTTTTTCCAAGGTCGCAGAGGGTTATGCAATAGGATATAGGCTTCGTATACCTTACAATGCTTAAAAAAAAAAAAAAAAAAAAAAAAAAAAAAAAAATTTTTTTTTTTTTTTTTTTTTCAAGGTCGCAGAGGGTTATGCAATAGGATATAGGCTTCGTATACCTTACAATGCTTAAAAAAAAAAAAAAAAAAAAAAAAAAAAAAAATTTTTTTTTTTTTTTTTTTTTTTTTTTTCCAAGGTCACAGAGTGTAGAAATGCAGTATAAAAGGCCGTGCATCCGCTTGCTCGTTCACTCGGCTGTCTTGTTTCACCCAGTTTTTGCCTGCCTGCCTGCTGGATGACCTTACCACCGCCGATATACAGGGCCGTTTTCCAAAGACTTGGATTCTGTGGAAGATGCAGGAGGAGACTGGTTGCTTTCCGTGAGCTTTCGGGCAGACGGGTTTAGTTTATGAAGACTGCCACTTCCCGAGACATCTTTTCATGGATTGAATTGGGTGCCATTGGAAAAGATGGACTTGTATTTTTTGGATACCGTTCGTCTCGTTCGCTGAGAGGATGGCCAGACATTCTCGACTCGTGTGTGTGTATTGCAACGTGCCGCAGGGAGGACTGGGTTTAATTCTAAGAGAGTGTGGTCACGGATATCATGCGGGGTGCATCGTGCATTATGTCAAAAGCTGTTGTGATAACAGAGAGCTCCCCCTGACGTGTTTCGAATGTGCCACCTCCATCCACTGGCGAGAACTGAGGGCCGTATGGACGGTCCTCTGCCATCCCCTGAGTCCCAGCCGGCTCGGAAGGAGCCCCGCCGAAAGAGAATGTAGACTGTGGTTAGAAGAGGCCATTGAAAAAGAAAACAAGACATTGGATGTGTAAAATAATGCATGTCCCATGCATTCTATCCTATAAAGAATGGATCCCTACATACTTTCCCTCTATCATATTTTTTTTTTTTTTTTTTTTTTTTTTTCAATACAGTTATGTAGTAAATTATTTTTATTCAACAGATGTAAAGATAAAATAATTATATCATAAAATATATTTAAATACAATATTATTAAAAAAAAAAAAAAAAAAAAAAAAAATTTTTTTTTTTTTTTTTTTTTTTTTTTTCAACATATATATATTTGAATCGCATGTCCCTTAGATACTCTCTGCTTATTTTCAGTCCTAATCGAATGAAATCTCGAAAGTACACCTTCTGATTCACACAACTTTTTTTCAAATTGACGGAAAACGTTGAGGTGTATCCTCTTGTATGGGGTGTTTTAGGAATCCTCTTGGGTTGCGCAACAGGACACCTATTCCAAAAAGAGGATTGAGTGTGAAGGTGAACGACACGGTGCCTTTTCGTGATGCCGCGGGCTACGACTCCCCATGCACAGAAAGTGTGCCAGTGGACATGGCTTTAAAAAGTCTCTTTGTGCTTTCTAGCGTGTTTGCTTCCTGTGCTTTTTTTTAATAGTAGCATTTATATTTTATTCTTACATCTGTTGATATAAAATATAGTTGGAAAACTAAAACCTAAATTGATATGAAATATATTTAGAGAATTAAATATATTAAATGTACATCATAGAATACTTTAATATATCTTATCTCATCTCTATTATAACTTGATTATAAAATTAATTATACTACTAAAAAAAAAAAAAAAAAAAAAAAAAAAAAAAAAAAAAAAAAAATTTTTTTTTTTTTTTTTTTTAAATATTAGTATTTATATTTTATTTTTACATCTATTGATATGAAATATATTTAGAGAATTAAATATCTTAAATATACATCATAGAATACTTTACTCTAATATATCTTATCTCATCTCTATTATAACTTGATTATAAAATATATTATACTACTACAAAAAAAAAAAAAAAAAAAAAAAAAAAAAAAAAATTTTTTTTTTTTTTTTTTTTTTTTTTTAATAGTAATATTTATATTTTATTTTTACATCTATTGATATGAAATATATTTAGAGAATTAAATATCTTAAATATACATCATAGAATACTTTGTTCATCCTTCTGAAATTTTACAAGTCCAGCGTCTTGTCTTTATAAAGGGAAAGGTAGAGTGGCCGTTTGAGAGAGGTTCCCGTGGAGAGAGGTCAGAATGGATGTCAGATTCACACCGGACGCAAGATGTAGATTTAAAAAAAAAAAAAAAAAAAAAAAAAAAAAAAAAAATTTTTTTTTTTTTTTTTTTTTTTTTCTAAATCTTGCGTCCGGCGTGAATCTGTCCTCCATTCTGACCCCACTGCTTGGGAACCTCTCTCAAACGTCCCTTCAACTTTACCCTTTATAAAGAGAGGGTGTCTGGACTTGTGTTTCGCGTTGGACGACACCCGAAAATAAAAGTGTCCAGCAGGGATACGGAAAGGGGTCGGAACATTCCCCTCGGTCCGAGCTTTCGTTTGCACCGGGTGGCGTGCCTCTCGTGGGTCGACCGGGGGAGAGGGGCCCGTCGGAAATTTCGGGTTAGCCTTTTCAAAAGGCCCTCCCGCACGCGGTGGGGGTCGGAAACTTGGGAGGGGGGGTCAGGCCGATGACCCTCGAGACGGTCTTTCGAGGGGTCCCTCGCATCCCGTCCCCAGACAGGTCGTTGACCCCTGAGGCGTGTTGGCATTTCCGCGGTAAAAGGGGAGGCAGGGGGGGACCGGAGAGGGCTTCGACCCCCTTCCAACGACTTTTCGCTTCGTTTCCCTTCCTCCTCTGCCGAGACCCCCGTTTCGAACGCGGGCGGTACCCCACTCCCTTTTGGGGGCCCTCGGAGGCTTTTGGCGGAAGTGTTTTTCGCTGGTCACGCTCCAACGCGTCGCCGGATCGCCGAAAGAACATTGGTTTCGAATGGCTCGATTTTTTTCCAACCCGTAGATAGGTGACATGACCCCTCTGCCACGAGCGGTTCTGACCCGACCCAAACCCGCCCGAGACACGCCCCAACGGGACCGGGTCATGTGACCTATCCACGGGTCGGAAAAAAATCAAGCTTCTCAAAAATGTCTCGGTTTCGGTCCACATCCGCTTTTTTCGAGGTCAAAAGGGGTCAAAACCGCGAATCGGGGAACCCGGAAAAGGCCCTACAGGACCCCCCGGTCGCCCCACGCCTCCCCAACTCGCTGGGAAGAAGCGGACCGACGCGTAGAGTGGGAGGTTTTGAGGGGGTCGTTCGGTCGACCGCCCGGGCCCCGGGCCACAAAGTAGAGCGTCTGAATTTCGAGGGGCCCCGGGCCCTTTCCACACGACCGGAAACGGACCGAAGCGACACCGTCGGGAAGAGGGGGGAGAGAGGGGGACCGCGACAGGGTCCGCGATCCCTTCCGCCCGAAACCCGACGCGACAGGCGTCCTCCAAGTTTCCACCCGAAAGTGGGTCAGGGCCCTCGACCCCCCCGTGGACCGCGGAGAGGGACGAAACTGGACGGGAAAGAAGGCCCTGCGAGAGAGGCACCTCCGAGTCGAAGCTCGAGGGTCCAGTCCCAAAATAAAGTTCAAGGTCGCCAAATTTTTTTTTTTTTTTTTTTTTTTTTTTTTTTCAAGTTTTTGAACCTACATCTTGCGTCCGGCGTAAATCTCTCATCCATTCGGACCCAGCTCCACGGGAACCTCTCTGAAACGGCCACTCAACCTTTCCCTTTATAAAGACAAGACGCTGGACTTGTAAAATTTCAGAAGGCATGAAAACGAAAAGGGCCGTAGAGAGGTCCGTGGGCCCCAGAGGACACTGGGGAGTGTCGAATATCACATTAAAAAAAAAAAAAAAAAAAAAAAAAAAAAAAATTTTTTTTTTTTTTTTTTTTTTTTTTTTAATAGTAGTATTTATATTTTATTTTTACATCTATTGATATGAAATATATTTGGAGAATTAATTAAATATCTTAAATATACATCATAGAATACTTTACTCTAATATATCATATCTCATCTCTATCATAACTTGATTATAAAATATATTATACTACTAGGAAAAAAAAAAAAAAAAAAAAAAATTTTTTTTTTTTTTTTTTTTTTTTTTAATAGTAGTATTTATATTTTATTTTTACATCTATTGATATGAAATATATTTAGAGAATTAATTAAATATCTTAAATATACATCATAGAATACTTTACTCTAATATATCATATCTCATCTCTATCATAACTTGATTATAAAATATATTATACTACTACGAAAAAAAAAAAAAAAAAAAAAAAAAAAAAAAAAAAAAATTTTTTTTTTTTTTTTTTTTTTTTTTTTTTTTTATATAGTAGTATTTATATTTTATTTTTACATCTATTTATATGAAATATATTTAGAGAATTAAATATCTTAATTATACATCATAGAATACTTTACTCTAATATATCTTATCTCATCTCTATTATAACTTGATTATAAAATATACTCTACTACTACAAAAAAAAAAAAAAAAAAAAAAAAAAAAAAAAAAAAAAGTGTCCTCTCAGTGTCTCAGTCCCTCCCAGTGTCCGGACCTCTCTACGGCCCCTTTCGTTTTCATGCCTTCTGAAGTCCAGCGTCTTGTCTTTATAAAGGGAAATGTTGGGGTGCCGTTTGAGAGAGGTTCCCGTGGAGAGAGGTGAGAATGGATATCAGATTCACACCGGACGCAAGATGTAGATATAAAAAAAAAAAAAAAAAAAAAAAATTTTTTTTTTTTTTTTTTTTTTTTTTTTTTTTTTTTTAATGTGATATTTGACACTCCCCAGTGTCCTCTGGGGCCCACGGACCTCTCTACGGCCCTTTTCGTTTTCATGCCTTCTGAAATTTTACAAGTCCAGCGTCTTGTCTTTATAAAGGGAAAGGTTGAGTGGCCGTTTCAGAGAGGTTCCCGTGGAGCTGGGTCCGAATGGATGAGAGATTTACGCCGGACGCAAGATGTAGGTTCAAAAACTTGAAAAAAAAAAAAAAAAAAAAAAAAAAAAAAAAAAAAAATTTGGCGACCTTGAACTTTATTTTGGGACTGGACCCTCGAGCTTCGACTCGGAGGTGCCTCTCTCGCAGGGCCTTCTTTCCCGTCCAGTTTCGTCCCTCTCCGCGGTCCACGGGGGGGTCGAGGGCCCTGACCCACTTTCGGGTGGAAACTTGGAGGACGCCTGTCGCGTCGGGTTTCGGGCGGAAGGGATCGCGGACCCTGTCGCGGTCCCCCTCTCTCCCCCCTCTTCCCGACGGTGTCGCTTCGGTCCGTTTCCGGTCGTGTGGAAAGGGCCCGGGGCCCCTCGAAATTCAGACGCTCTACTTTGTGGCCCGGGGCCCGGGCGGTCGACCGAACGACCCCCTCAAAACCTCCCACTCTACGCGTCGGTCCGCTTCTTCCCAGCGAGTTGGGGAGGCGTGGGGCGACCGGGGGGTCCTGTAGGGCCTTTTCCGGGTTCCCCGATTCGCGGTTTTGACCCCTTTTGACCTCGAAAAAAGCGGATGTGGACCGAAACCGAGACATTTTTGAGAAGCTTGATTTTTTTCCGACCCGTGGATAGGTCACATGACCCGGTCCCGTTGGGGCGTGTCTCGGGCGGGTTTGGGTCGGGTCAGAACCGCTCGTGGCAGAGGGGTCATGTCACCTATCTACGGGTTGGAAAAAAATCGAGCCATTCGAAACCAATGTTCTTTCGGCGATCCGGCGACGCGTTGGAGCGTGACCAGCGAAAAACACTTCCGCCAAAAGCCTCCGAGGGCCCCCAAAAGGGAGTGGGGTACCGCCCGCGTTCGAAACGGGGGTCTCGGCAGAGGAGGAAGGGAAACGAAGCGAAAAGTCGTTGGAAGGGGGTCGAAGCCCTCTCCGGTCCCCCCCTGCCTCCCCTTTTACCGCGGAAATGCCAACACGCCTCAGGGGTCAACGACCTGTCTGGGGACGGGATGCGAGGGACCCCTCGAAAGACCGTCTCGAGGGTCATCGGCCTGACCCCCCCTCCCAAGTTTCCGACCCCCACCGCGTGCGGGAGGGCCTTTTGAAAAGGCTAACCCGAAATTTCCGACCGGCCCCTCTCCCCCGGTCGACCCACGAGAGGCACGCCACCCGGTGCAAACGAAAAGCTCGGACCGAGGGGAATGTTCCGACCCCTTTCCGTATCCCTGCTGGACACTTTTATTTTCGGGTGTCGTCCAACGCGAAACACAAGTCCAGACACCCTCTCTTTATAAAGGGTAAAGTTGAAGGGACGTTTGAGAGAGGTTCCCATGCAGTGGGGTCAGAATGGAGGACAGATTCACGCCGGACGCAAGATTTAGAAAAAAAAAAAAAAAAAAAAAAAAAAAAAAAAAATTTTTTTTTTTTTTTTTTTTTTTTTTAAATCTACATCTTGCGTCCGGTGTGAATCTGACATCCATTCTGACCTCTCTCCACGGGAACCTCTCTCAAACGGCCACTCTACCTTTCCCTTTATAAAGACAAGACGCTGGACTTGTAAAATTTCAGAAGGATGAACAAAGTATTCTATGATGTATATTTAAGATATTTAATTCTCTAAATATATTTCATATCAATAGATGTAAAAATAAAATATAAATATTACTATTAAAAAAAAAAAAAAAAAAAAAAAAATTTTTTTTTTTTTTTTTTTTTTTTTTTTTTTTTTGTAGTAGTATAATATATTTTATAATCAAGTTATAATAGAGATGAGATAAGATATATTAGAGTAAAGTATTCTATGATGTATATTTAAGATATTTAATTCTCTAAATATATTTCATATCAATAGATGTAAAAATAAAATATAAATATTACTATTAAAAAAAAAAAAAAAAAAAAAAAAAAAAAAAAAATTTTTTTTTTTTTTTTTTTTTTTGTAGTAGTATAATATATTTTATAATCAAGTTATAATAGAGATGAGATAAGATATATTAGAGTAAAGTATTCTATGATGTATATTTAAGATATTTAATTCTCTAAATATATTTCATATCAATAGATGTAAAAATAAAATATAAATACTAATATTTAAAAAAAAAAAAAAAAAAAAAAAAAAAAAAAATTTTTTTTTTTTTTTTTAGTAGTATAATTAATTTTATAATCAAGTTATAATAGAGATGAGATAAGATATATTAAAGTATTCTATGATGTACATTTAATATATTTAATTCTCTAAATATATTTCATATCAATAGATGTAAAAATAAAATATAAATACTAATATTAAAAAAAAAAAAAAAAAAAAAAAAAAAAAAATTTTTTTTTTTTTTTTTTTTTTTTTTTTTTTTTTTTGTAGTAGTATAATTAATTTTATAATCAAGTTATAATAGAGATGAGATAAGATATATTAAAGTATTCTATGATGTATATTTAAAATATTTAATTCTCTAAATATATTTCATATCAATTTAGGTTTTAGTTTTCCAACTATATTTTATATCAACAGATGTAAGAATAAAATATAAATGCTACTATTAAAAAAAAGCACAGGAAGCAAACACGCTAGAAAGCACAAAGAGACTTTTTAAAGCCATGTCCACTGGCACACTTTCTGTGCATGGGGAGTCGTAGCCCGCGGCATCACGAAAAGGCACCGTGTCGTTCACCTTCACACTCAATCCTCTTTTTGGAATAGGTGTCCTGTTGCGCAACCCAAGAGGATTCCTAAAACACCCCATACAAGAGGATACACCTCAACGTTTTCCGTCAATTTGAAAAAAAGTTGTGTGAATCAGAAGGTGTACTTTCGAGATTTCATTCGATTAGGACTGAAAATAAGCAGAGAGTGTCTAAGGGACATGCGATTCAAATATATATATGTTGAAAAAAAAAAAAAAAAAAAAAATTTTTTTTTTTTTTTTTTTTTTTTTTTTTTCAAGTTTTTGAACCTACATCTTGCGTCCGGCGTAAATCTCTCATCCATTCGGACCCAGCTCCACGGGAACCTCTCTGAAACGGCCACTCAACCTTTCCCTTTATAAAGACAAGACGCTGGACTTGTAAAATTTCAGAAGGCATGAAAACGAAAAGGGCCGTAGAGAGGTCCGTGGGCCCCAGAGGACACTGGGGAGTGTCGAATATCACATTAAAAAAAAAAAAAAAAAAAAAAAAAAAAAAAAAATTTTTTTTTTTTTTTTTTTTTTTTTTTAATAGTAGTATTTATATTTTATTTTTACATCTATTGATATGAAATATATTTGGAGAATTAATTAAATATCTTAAATATACATCATAGAATACTTTACTCTAATATATCATATCTCATCTCTATCATAACTTGATTATAAAATATATTATACTACTAGGAAAAAAAAAAAAAAAAAAAAAAATTTTTTTTTTTTTTTTTTTTTTTTTTTAATAGTAGTATTTATATTTTATTTTTACATCTATTGATATGAAATATATTTAGAGAATTAATTAAATATCTTAAATATACATCATAGAATACTTTACTCTAATATATCATATCTCATCTCTATCATAACTTGATTATAAAATATATTATACTACTACGAAAAAAAAAAAAAAAAAAAAAAAAAAAAAAAAAAAAAATTTTTTTTTTTTTTTTTTTTTTTTTTTTTTTTATATAGTAGTATTTATATTTTATTTTTACATCTATTTATATGAAATATATTTAGAGAATTAAATATCTTAATTATACATCATAGAATACTTTACTCTAATATATCTTATCTCATCTCTATTATAACTTGATTATAAAATATACTCTACTACTACAAAAAAAAAAAAAAAAAAAAAAAAAAAAAAAAAAAAGTGTCCTCTCAGTGTCTCAGTCCCTCCCAGTGTCCGGACCTCTCTACGGCCCCTTTCGTTTTCATGCCTTCTGAAGTCCAGCGTCTTGTCTTTATAAAGGGAAATGTTGGGGTGCCGTTTGAGAGAGGTTCCCGTGGAGAGAGGTGAGAATGGATATCAGATTCACACCGGACGCAAGATGTAGATATAAAAAAAAAAAAAAAAAAAAAAAAAATTTTTTTTTTTTTTTTTTTTTTTTTTTTTTTTTTTAATGTGATATTTGACACTCCCCAGTGTCCTCTGGGGCCCACGGACCTCTCTACGGCCCTTTTCGTTTTCATGCCTTCTGAAATTTTACAAGTCCAGCGTCTTGTCTTTATAAAGGGAAAGGTTGAGTGGCCGTTTCAGAGAGGTTCCCGTGGAGCTGGGTCCGAATGGATGAGAGATTTACGCCGGACGCAAGATGTAGGTTCAAAAACTTGAAAAAAAAAAAAAAAAAAAAAAAAAAAAAAAAAAAAATTTGGCGACCTTGAACTTTATTTTGGGACTGGACCCTCGAGCTTCGACTCGGAGGTGCCTCTCTCGCAGGGCCTTCTTTCCCGTCCAGTTTCGTCCCTCTCCGCGGTCCACGGGGGGGTCGAGGGCCCTGACCCACTTTCGGGTGGAAACTTGGAGGACGCCTGTCGCGTCGGGTTTCGGGCGGAAGGGATCGCGGACCCTGTCGCGGTCCCCCTCTCTCCCCCCTCTTCCCGACGGTGTCGCTTCGGTCCGTTTCCGGTCGTGTGGAAAGGGCCCGGGGCCCCTCGAAATTCAGACGCTCTACTTTGTGGCCCGGGGCCCGGGCGGTCGACCGAACGACCCCCTCAAAACCTCCCACTCTACGCGTCGGTCCGCTTCTTCCCAGCGAGTTGGGGAGGCGTGGGGCGACCGGGGGGTCCTGTAGGGCCTTTTCCGGGTTCCCCGATTCGCGGTTTTGACCCCTTTTGACCTCGAAAAAAGCGGATGTGGACCGAAACCGAGACATTTTTGAGAAGCTTGATTTTTTTCCGACCCGTGGATAGGTCACATGACCCGGTCCCGTTGGGGCGTGTCTCGGGCGGGTTTGGGTCGGGTCAGAACCGCTCGTGGCAGAGGGGTCATGTCACCTATCTACGGGTTGGAAAAAAATCGAGCCATTCGAAACCAATGTTCTTTCGGCGATCCGGCGACGCGTTGGAGCGTGACCAGCGAAAAACACTTCCGCCAAAAGCCTCCGAGGGCCCCCAAAAGGGAGTGGGGTACCGCCCGCGTTCGAAACGGGGGTCTCGGCAGAGGAGGAAGGGAAACGAAGCGAAAAGTCGTTGGAAGGGGGTCGAAGCCCTCTCCGGTCCCCCCCTGCCTCCCCTTTTACCGCGGAAATGCCAACACGCCTCAGGGGTCAACGACCTGTCTGGGGACGGGATGCGAGGGACCCCTCGAAAGACCGTCTCGAGGGTCATCGGCCTGACCCCCCCTCCCAAGTTTCCGACCCCCACCGCGTGCGGGAGGGCCTTTTGAAAAGGCTAACCCGAAATTTCCGACCGGCCCCTCTCCCCCGGTCGACCCACGAGAGGCACGCCACCCGGTGCAAACGAAAGCTCGGACCGAGGGGAATGTTCCGACCCCTTTCCGTATCCCTGCTGGACACTTTTATTTTCGGGTGTCGTCCAACGCGAAACACAAGTCCAGACACCCTCTCTTTATAAAGGGTAAAGTTGAAGGGACGTTTGAGAGAGGTTCCCATGCAGTGGGGTCAGAATGGAGGACAGATTCACGCCGGACGCAAGATTTAGAAAAAAAAAAAAAAAAAAAAAAAAAAAAAAAAATTTTTTTTTTTTTTTTTTTTTTTTTTTAAATCTACATCTTGCGTCCGGTGTGAATCTGACATCCATTCTGACCTCTCTCCACGGGAACCTCTCTCAAACGGCCACTCTACCTTTCCCTTTATAAAGACAAGACGCTGGACTTGTAAAATTTCAGAAGGATGAACAAAGTATTCTATGATGTATATTTAAGATATTTAATTCTCTAAATATATTTCATATCAATAGATGTAAAAATAAAATATAAATATTACTATTAAAAAAAAAAAAAAAAAAAAAAAATTTTTTTTTTTTTTTTTTTTTTTTTTTTTTTTTGTAGTAGTATAATATATTTTATAATCAAGTTATAATAGAGATGAGATAAGATATATTAGAGTAAAGTATTCTATGATGTATATTTAAGATATTTAATTCTCTAAATATATTTCATATCAATAGATGTAAAAATAAAATATAAATATTACTATTAAAAAAAAAAAAAAAAAAAAAAAAAAAAAAAAAAATTTTTTTTTTTTTTTTTTTTTTTGTAGTAGTATAATATATTTTATAATCAAGTTATAATAGAGATGAGATAAGATATATTAGAGTAAAGTATTCTATGATGTATATTTAAGATATTTAATTCTCTAAATATATTTCATATCAATAGATGTAAAAATAAAATATAAATACTAATATTTAAAAAAAAAAAAAAAAAAAAAAAAAAAAAAAATTTTTTTTTTTTTTTTAGTAGTATAATTAATTTTATAATCAAGTTATAATAGAGATGAGATAAGATATATTAAAGTATTCTATGATGTACATTTAATATATTTAATTCTCTAAATATATTTCATATCAATAGATGTAAAAATAAAATATAAATACTAATATTAAAAAAAAAAAAAAAAAAAAAAAAAAAAAAATTTTTTTTTTTTTTTTTTTTTTTTTTTTTTTTTTTTTGTAGTAGTATAATTAATTTTATAATCAAGTTATAATAGAGATGAGATAAGATATATTAAAGTATTCTATGATGTATATTTAAAATATTTAATTCTCTAAATATATTTCATATCAATTTAGGTTTTAGTTTTCCAACTATATTTTATATCAACAGATGTAAGAATAAAATATAAATGCTACTATTAAAAAAAAGCACAGGAAGCAAACACGCTAGAAAGCACAAAGAGACTTTTTAAAGCCATGTCCACTGGCACACTTTCTGTGCATGGGGAGTCGTAGCCCGCGGCATCACGAAAAGGCACCGTGTCGTTCACCTTCACACTCAATCCTCTTTTTGGAATAGGTGTCCTGTTGCGCAACCCAAGAGGATTCCTAAAACACCCCATACAAGAGGATACACCTCAACGTTTTCCGTCAATTTGAAAAAAAGTTGTGTGAATCAGAAGGTGTACTTTCGAGATTTCATTCGATTAGGACTGAAAATAAGCAGAGAGTGTCTAAGGGACATGCGATTCAAATATATATATGTTGAAAAAAAAAAAAAAAAAAAAAATTTTTTTTTTTTTTTTTTTTTTTTTTTTTTTTAATAATATTGTATTTAAATATATTTTATGATATAATTATTTTATCTTTACATCTGTTGAATAAAAATAATTTACTACATAACTGTATTGAAAAAAAAAAAAAAAAAAAAAAAAATATGATAGAGGGAAAGTATGTAGGGATCCATTCTTTATAGGATAGAATGCATGGGACATGCATTATTTTACACATCCAATGTCTTGTTTTCTTTTTCAATGGCCTCTTCTAACCACAGTCTACATTCTCTTTCGGCGGGGCTCCTTCCGAGCCGGCTGGGACTCAGGGGATGGCAGAGGACCGTCCATACGGCCCTCAGTTCTCGCCAGTGGATGGAGGTGGCACATTCGAAACACGTCAGGGGGAGCTCTCTGTTATCACAACAGCTTTTGACATAATGCACGATGCACCCCGCATGATATCCGTGACCACACTCTCTTAGAATTAAACCCAGTCCTCCCTGCGGCACGTTGCAATACACACACACGAGTCGAGAATGTCTGGCCATCCTCTCAGCGAACGAGACGAACGGTATCCAAAAAATACAAGTCCATCTTTTCCAATGGCACCCAATTCAATCCATGAAAAGATGTCTCGGGAAGTGGCAGTCTTCATAAACTAAACCCGTCTGCCCGAAAGCTCACGGAAAGCAACCAGTCTCCTCCTGCATCTTCCACAGAATCCAAGTCTTTGGAAAACGGCCCTGTATATCGGCGGTGGTAAGGTCATCCAGCAGGCAGGCAGGCAAAAACTGGGTGAAACAAGACAGCCGAGTGAACGAGCAAGCGGATGCACGGCCTTTTATACTGCATTTCTACACTCTGTGACCTTGGAAAAAAAAAAAAAAAAAAAAAAAAAAAAAAAATTTTTTTTTTTTTTTTTTTTTTTTTTTTTTTTAAGCATTGTAAGGTATACGAAGCCTATATCCTATTGCATAACCCTCTGCGACCTTGAAAAAAAAAAAAAAAAAAAAAAAAAAAAAAATTTTTTTTTTTTTTTTTTTTTTTTTAAGCATTGTAAGGTATACGAAGCCTATATCCTATTGCATAACCCTCTGCGACCTTGGAAAAAAAAAAAAAAAAAAAAAAAAAAAAAAAAAAAAATTTTTTTTTTTTTTTTTTTTTTTTTTTTTTAAGCATTGTAAGGTATACGAAGCCTATATCCTATTGCATAACCCTCTGCGACCTTGAAAAAAAAAAAAAAAAAAAAATTTTTTTTTTTTTTTTTTTTTTTTTTTTTTTTTGTAATACATTGTAAGGTATACGAAGCCTATATCCTATTGCACAACCCTCTGCGACCTTGAAAAAAAAAAAAAAAAAAAAAAATTATTGAGGTCAAACTGGTGTATAAAAGGCCGTGCATTCGCTAGCTCTTTCACTTGGCTTTCGTCTACCTCGATGCTTGTGCCTGCTCTTTGGATTACTCTGCCTGTGGATTACTCTGCCTGTGGATTACTCTGCCTGTGGATTACTCTGCCCGTGGATTTCTGTGCCTGTGGATTTCTGTGCCTGTGGATTTCTGTGCCTGTGGATTTCTGTGCCTGTGGATTTCTGTGAGTATTTTACTTCGTATTATTTTATTTTGGAACTTTGATTTTTTGAGATGGTATTTTAAACAATTTTCTTCTGAAATGAGGGAATAAGAGTTTGAAAATTTTGCTGCGTTCTGTTATCCAACACTTTGAAAATTTAAACTTGAATATAAAAAGATTGTTTTTATTTTGTGACTGTGTTAAAAAGTTTGATTTTTTGAGATAGTATTTTAACCAATTTTCTTCTGAAATGAAAGTATAAGAGTTGGAAAATTTTGCTTAGTTCTGTTATCCAACACTTTGAAAATTTAAACTTGAATATAAAAAGATTGTTTTTATTTTGTGACTTTGTTAAAAAGTTTGATTTTTTGAGATGGTATTTTAAACAATTTTCTTCTGAAATGAGAGCATAAGAGTTTGAAAATTTTGCTGCGTTCTGTTATCCAACACTTTGAAAATTTAAACTTGAATATAAAAAAATTGTTTTTATTTTGCGACTTTGTTAAAAAGTTTGATTTTTTGAGATGGTATTTTAAACAATTTTCTTCTGAAATGAGAGCATAAGAGTTTGAAAATTTTGCTGCGTTCTGTTATCCAACACTTTGAAAATTTAAACTTGAATATAAAAAAATTGTTTTTATTTTGCGACTTTGTTAAAAAGTTTGATTTTTTGAGATGGTTTCTTCTGAAATGAGAGCATAAGTGTTTGAAAATTTTGCTGCGTCCAACACTTTGAAAATTTAAACTTGAATATAAAAAGATTGTTTTTATTTTGTGATTTTGTTAAAAAGTTTGATTTTTTGAGACGGTTTCTTCTGAAATGAGAGCATAAGTGTTTGAAAATTTTGCTGCGTCCAACACTTTGAAAATTTAAACTTGAATATAAAAAGATTGTTTTTATTTTGTGATTTTGTTAAAAAGTTTGATTTTTTGAGACGGTTTCTTCTGAAATGAGAGCATAAGAGTTTGAAAATGTCGTTATGTTCTGTTAAAGTGAATGTATCCTATACTTTGAAAATTTAAGTTTTTAATCCATTTTCTTCTAAAGTGTATTTCATTAGAGGATAAGAGTTTGAAAATTTGGCTATGCGAGAATGTATCCAACACTTTGAAAATTTAAGTTTTTAATGTGTTACTTTGTTAAAAAGATTCATTCTTTAAAAGTTTCGCTATGTTCTGTTAAAAAGAATGTATCCAACACCTTGAAAAAAAAAAAAAAAAAAAAAAAAAAAAAAAAATTATTGAGGTCACAAAAAAAAAAAAAAAAAAAAAAAAAAAAAAAAAAAAATTAATTGGGTCAAACGGGTGTATAAAAGGCCGTGAATTCACTAGCTCGTTCACTTGGCTTTCGTCTTTCTCGATGCTTGTGCCTTTGGATTATTCTGCTTGTGAGTGTTTTACTTTGTATTATTATGCGATAAAAGTTACTTTGTTAAAAAGATTGATTTTTTGAGAGGGTGTTTTGAAGCAATTCTGAAATGTATCGAGTTTGTGAATAAGAGTTTAAAAATTTCGCCGGGAGAATGTATCCAACACTTTTAAAAGTTAAACTTGAATATAAAAAGATTGTTTTTATATTTTGACTTTGTTAAAAAGATTGATTTTTTGAGAGGGTGTTTTGAAACCATTCTGAAATGAGTGAATAAGAGTTTGAAAATTTCGCCGTCTTCTGTTAAAGAGAATGTATCCAACACTTTGAAAATTTAAGTTTTTAATCCATTTTCTTCTAAAATGTATTTCATGAGAGGATAAGAGTTTGAAAATTGGGCTATGCGACCATGTTGACAATTGAAACTTGAATATAAAAAGATTGTTTTTATTTTGCGACTTTGTTAAAAAAGTTTCTGTTAAAGAGATCAAGTTTTTAATCCATTTTCTTCTAAAGTGTATTTCATAAGAGTTTGAAAATTTTGCCATGTTCTTTGAAATGGAAACTTGACTGAGTGTCTTTTTTAAAAAGATTCATTTTCTGAGACAACCCTTTTCTTTTTGCTCCACTCATGTCCTTTTTCTTCTTCTTTTCAGATGGCGACGTTTCTGTGGCACCTCTTCTAGACAGAAGGGGAGAGACAGGGGGCTGCTCAGATCCTACCCTCCCCCGCTGGGCGAGGAGGCGGATACAGATACTACACCCCGAACTCGCCGGATGGCCGCATACCAGGGACATGGGGTCACTCCAATCCTCCTCTCCGATCCTCTGCTGTGGGTCAGTTGCAAGCATGGACCGCGATACTCACTGTCGGTTAGTATAGGCAGGGGGTTCGCATGCACGGCCCTAAGATTCCTGGCCCTCAGTAAGGTCGGATGGAAGAGAGAGTGCGGAGGACCGCCGCTCCCATGCAGTATGTAGGGGCCGCTCGCAGGATTCTCCTCGAGGGCTACCGTGGCCCCGGTAGCCACTTCTTTTCCCAGTGCGGCGCCAGGGTCAGAGTGATGGGAGCCACCCTGCTCCCCCTTCTCCAGCAGGGATCGTCTGTACTTCAGCCGCCGCTCTTCTCCAGTAGTGAACCCTTCAAACCTTCCAATCCCTTCCGGGTGTTCAAAGGAGCTCGACAAGGTGTCCGAAGGGCTACTGTTGGCCGGTTGTCTCTTGGCGGGGTCTAGAGGTTCCTCCGAAAACGGCGCCCCTTGCAGGGCGACCCGGTACGTGCATGGGGAGTTCGGGATTCGAATTCCTGGTACAAAGAGATTACCTGACCGTGTCTCGCACCGTAATGGGAACGAACCTCGTCAATTGACGCTCTGTGCCGGCATGGCCATTGCTTGAGCCTGTAGGTCTGGGGCCTCGATGAGAGGCAACCGGCTGGAAGGCGCCTGGGGCACCCCGTGTGCCGTGGGCGCGCAGTAGAAGAAGTCTCTCAGGACCGGAGGCCTCTGTGCACTGCGGTCCAGGTGCCTCCGGGGTTGGGAGATGCCACGGTGGGAAAGGGTGGTCACAACGCGACGGAGGGAGCGCCTGTGTTGCCCATCCCCTTACGGGGGCGCAAGGCCTTTGGGTACGCGTAGAACCACCGTGGTAAAGAGTCGCTTGACCCGAATTCGGATATCTGAGGGTCGAATTCGGTCCTCGGGGGATGAAAGCTCTGGCGGCACTCTGGAAGACTGGAAGGTGGACAAGGGGGAAGCGAACAGGAAGCGTGGTCTAGCGAAGGAGATTCCGACAAGAAAGAAGGAACGGTTTGTCTAGGGGGCGTGAGACAGAAATGTCCAAGGTGGTACTCTTTTTTATAATTATTATTATTATTATTATTATTATGATGATGATGACCGGTTTGAGCCGCTTCGGCGGCTTGCCGGCCCATTTCCCTGGCTTACAAAGGTGGGTGGTTTTCTTTTTTCACACAGAGAGATGGATGCATGAGAGGTGGCCACAGGTTTGGTTTTAAAAAGGTGGTC
>CAXHSM010000010.1:7283939-7321439 GCA_964019185.1 Maratus speculifer
CATATTTCATATCAATAGATGTAAAAATAAAATATAAATACTACTATATAAAAAAAAAAAAAAAAAAAAAAAAAAAAAAAATTTTTTTTTTTTTCTTTTTTTTTTTTTTTTTTTGTAGTAGTAGTAGTAGTTTTATATATCTTTTTTTTTTTTTTTTTTTTTTTTTTTTAGTGCTTTCGGTCTTCTTCTGCCCTCTGTACCCGAGCAGGTTTACCCGTTTCTGTTATGTCTTTTTCATACCCCGGCCGAAGAACCGTTATTTGTTCCAATTTCAAAATTTTTATAACCTTCGGGATGTCCCGTACAATCTTCTCGGGTAACAGTCGCAAGTAAGGACGCACACGTCTACTTCATCATACGTTTTTTTCTGGATCCAACTTCTCCATGGCGGCATTCAAATCAAAGAGTATATGATATTCTGCAACGTCCGGAAGATTGGTTTGATGCTTATCGTAATACAATTTATAGCGTACATTTTTTTAAAATTCAATATACACACTCTTAAATACCAAACATTCCATCCTATTTCATAGACGCAATCAATAGGAATGGACTTGAATATACCGTTGGATCTTTTATAAACAAGTGTTTATATTGGCTTGACAATTGTCAATCTTTTTTTGTATGCCATCCACTCTTAAATAACTTTTCAGACACCGAGATACAAATGTGGAGGGTACCCTTTGTTCGCAGAAAAGCAGGTTTTGGGGGTTGGGATCGTCTTCTGCTAATCCGCTATCGTTTAAAGTATCTTTAGTATTCATGGTGTTTTCTTGAAGAATGATGGCTACAAATTGATGAATAAGTTTTATAGTAAATGGACACCATACAACACTTTACTCTGTCATATCTTTAAAAAAAAAAAAAAAAAAAAAAAAAAAAAAAAAAATTTTTTTTTTTTTTTTTTTTTTTTTTTTTTTTTTTTTTTTTTTTTTAGTAGTGTAATATATTTTATAATCAAGTTATAATAAAGATAAGATGTATTAGAGTAAAGTACATTTAAGATACTTAATGTTTTAAATATATTTCATATCAACAAATGTAAAAATAAAATATAACTACTATTAAAAAAAAAAAAAAAAAAAATTTTTTTTTTTTTTTTTTTTTTTTTTTTTTTTTTTTTTTTTTTTTTTTTTTTTAGTAGTGTAATATATTTTATAATCAAGTTATAATAAAGATAAGATGTATTAGAGTAAGTACATTTAAGATACTTAATGTTTTAAATATATTTCATATCAACAAATGTAAAAATAAAATATAACTACTATTAAAAAAAAAAAAAAAAAAAAAAGAAAAAAAAAAATTTTTTTTTTTTTTTTTTTTTTTTTTTTTTTTTTGTAATATATTTTATAATCAAGTTATAATAAAGATAAGATGTATTAGAGTAAAGTATTGAATGATGTACATTTAAGATATTTAATGTTTTAAATATATTTCATATCAACAAATGTAAAAATAAAATATAACTACTATTAAAAAAAAAAAAAAAAAAAAAAAAAAAATTTTTTTTTTTTTTTTTTTTTTTTTTTTTTTTCTATTAGTAGTGTAATATATTTTATAATCAAGTTATAATAAAGATAAGATGTATTAGAGTAAAGTACATTTAAGATACTTAATGTTTTAAATATATATTTTTTTTTTTTTTTTTTTTTTTTTTTTTGTAATATATTTTATAATAATGTTATAATAGAATTAAAATTATTATAAAGTTGAAATAGAATAATACATTGAATTCTCTAAATATATATTTCATATCAAACTGTAGATGTGTCTATTTTTCAATAGTCTTTTATCCCTTTCCGTTTCCAAGATTGGCAAAACCTTTTTCGCAAAAAAAGGGGGTTGAAGGAAGTTGTCCCAGCAACTTCCTTCAACCCCCTTTTTCTGCTGTGGAAAGAAACACACCTTTTACAACCAAACAACCTTTATTGAAAAATCTTTTTTCATACAGCATAAAGGGTTTGTGTCAGTCCTTTCGTCTTTATAATTACTTTTTTTGCAGGTATATTGTCTATTAGAATGATAATACCAGTATCCAGCGGGTAGTTTGGTGCAGTGTCCTCTGTGTCGCTGGAATCCGAGCTGGAGCTGCAAGTGACGACCGACGGGGATGAACTGTTGGGCTGGGGTGTGTAGCTCGGGGAGGCCGGCGTGTAGCTCGGAGAGGCCGGCGTGTAGCTCGGAGAGGCCGGCGTGTAGCTCGGAGAGGCCGGCGTGTAGCTCGGAGAGGCCGGCGTGTAGCTCGGAGAGGCTGGCATGTAGCAGGGACTGTAGGGAGAGTAGACTGGCGAGGCCGGCGTGTAGCTCGGGGAGGCTGGCGTGTAGCTCGGGGAGGCCGGCGTGTAGCTCGGAGAGGCCGGCGTGTAGCAGGGACTGCAAGGAGAGTAGACTGGCGAGGCCGGTGTGTAGCAGGGACTGCAAGGAGAGTAGACTGGCGAGGCCGGTGTGTAGCAGGGGCTTGTGGCAGGGTAGACTGGCGAGGCCGGCGTGTAGCAGGGGCTTGTGGCCGAGTAGACTGGGTTTGTTCGGGCAGGCGAGGCCGGTGTGTAGACGGGTGAGGCGGGAGAGTAGCCTGGACTGGACGCGGGAGAGTCGCCTGGACTGGACGCGGGAGAGTAGCCTGGACGGCAGGGTGAAGAGGCAGGCGAGGTCGGTCTCTGGTGGAGGAGGTGGTCAATCCAGGGCCAAAATGGACTCGCATCCGCTGCGTTCGACTGTCGGAGCCTATACACCCCTTTGGCATGGGTCACCCTCACTCCAAAGTCCGTCTCGAAGAGGTGGAGAGGCTCCTTGACCTTGAAATGGTCCAGCAGGGCAATCAGTTGGAAATGGGGAATCACTTTCTGTTGCAGCCAGCTCAGTGGGTACAGTTCCTGCGCCTCCTCGTCCGCCACCTCCTGGACCCGGGCTTGGCCCTTCACGGCCCTTCCTAAAAGCTGGGTGGCCGAGGTGTCGAGCCAAAAGAGCTGGCCGTCTCTTCCCAAGAATCCCCACAAAGCAGGCTGACCGGTGAGGTGCAGCTGGAGCATCATGGTGAGACGGAACCGGGGTGGAAAGGACCTTTTATAAGAGAGCGTGGCTCCGCCTCCGCTTCCGCTTCCAATCCAATCGGACGTGGGGGGAGTTTCACAAGGACATCCTACAAGTGACGTTTTTAAAAAACCATTCATCCATAGGGGGTGTAAACAGGTTGCAGAAGAAGCCTCTTGTGGATGGGCACTCTGTGAAGGGGGCTATTCATTCAAACATTTAATATCCCATGGTAAATACTTTCAGACGCATGGAGAAGGAAAAGCATGCGATCCAACGATGGAATAAGAGAAAAAGGCTTCCACAGGAAGGCAAGCACAAACAGCGTGAGGAACGATAGGCGAGAGAGAGATGGCTCGGCCTTTTATAAAGCAGTAAAAAAAAAAAAAAAAAAAAAAAAAAAAAAAAAAAAATTTTTTTTTTTTTTTTTTTTTTTTTTTTTTACATCTGTTGATATGAAATATATTTAAAACATTAAATATCTTAAATGTACATCATACAATACTTTACTCTAATATCTTATCTTTATTATAACTTGATTATAAAATATATTATACTAAAAAAAAAAAAAAAAAAAAAAAAAAAAATTTTTTTTTTTTTTTTTTTTTTTTTTTTTTTTTTTTTTTAATAGTTGCAATGTATTTTATAATAGCTCTTGTCCCTAAAACTCTAGCTCTTTCATATTTTGTCATATAAGTTGTGATTTTTTTTCTTGTTTCATTTGAGGATGATGTTCTGATAAAGATAATATATTTTTTGCTACTTTATCTTTACTTCATTTTTCTAAATATATTTTATAGTAATGATAAAGTGTAACTTAATTATTAATAATTAATTCATCTACTCTCCAGTCTTCACGTGTACCATCAGGAAGATATCTTAGAATGAGTGGAATGTTTCTCTCTTTTAATTCTTTCATTGCAAGTTGCAATGGATCTGTTTCATCATCCACTTTCACTAAAACGGGAGCTTACATCGAAATCTGTAATGCTCTTGTTCCTAAAACGCTAGTTGTTTCATATTTTGTCATAGAAGGAGTAATGGTCTTGATTCATTTGAGGCTGATGTTCTGATAAAGATACTATATTTTTTACTAGTTTTTCTTTATTCTTTTAAATATATTTTATAATAAAAGCTTACAGGGCTCAAGTATTTGATGATGTACTCTTAAATAGAAAGAATCAAGCGAGATGGCGTTTCGACTCTGTCTATCTCCTGGCAGCTTGTGGGGATATGTGACTTTTAGCGGGGATGTTTATTTTAGAGTAGTCGATATTGCCAAATATTTAAACGTAGAGTCGGTCCCCAACTTTGTAGCGCAGTTTGGTTCATCCCAATTGGGCGCCGTGTCTCACAATTGTCCTTTGCGCATGCGACGCTGGCGTGTGATTGAAATCTTTGATTTATTACGACTTTTATGGAGAGTGACTTGGGGAGACGTTTTGTTGGATTTTTTTGAGCACGGTAGGGTTCAAATCCAGTACAGAGGCTCTGTACCCTATGTAATGAGGCGAAGCCGAGGCATAAAGTTTTCAAGTTGGTTACGGTATTACCAGGCGAAAATTCTCAGTCTTGAACGCATGGGGTTAAGACTTTAAACAGGATCCAAAACTTGTCCCCATCCAGAATTTTCGGGATCCAAAGTGAAGGGGTTCATTTTTAGGGTTTTTTCCACACACAACTGGCCACCCAATTCTTTTTATAGCTGAAATAAAATGCTTTGAATTTTTTAGATTCATTTACAGGTCATAACACTGTGCATGATTTTTGGAAAATAAATAATTGTAAAATGTATAGTTTGCTCAATGTACAAATAGATTCAAACATGTTCAAAATTTCAAAAAATATTTAGAAAATATTTTTTTCTTATCTTTATATTCCGATATATAAAATTCAATGCAATTTTTTATGGAGGTAAATTAAGCATTTTAAATAATATTGGAGACATCTTTTTTCGCTCTATTTTAAAAAATGACACTTATTCAAGAATACATTCTATAACACACATTTATCACTAAAAATGTAAAAAATGTAAAAATGTTTGTACTATTTTAACTTTAACTTTTACTGAGTTTTCCAAAAGGTTTTAAAAATGAAGGTGTAATACATACTTTGAAAGGCATAACAAAAAAACAAACTATGATAAACAATCTCTTTTTATTAAAAATTAATTGAAGAGATTACACTTTGCCCATTTACTCGGCAGTGTTTAAAAGTCATTTGGAGCATATTTACAAAAAATTATCACACATAAATGTATACAGAAAGGCTGCACCTTTTCCATCCAGTTCCATTGAGTCAGTTTTTCGAAAAATGTTTGATTCACCGTAAAAAATTCACGAAAATATCGGTTGACAGGATCGGTTAGATTGACATTACATTCGGTGATTGAGATCGGTGAGATTACATTTTTGCCCATTTACTCGGCAGTGTTTAAAAGTCATTTGGAGCATTTTACAAAGATATCACACATAAATGTATACAGAAAGGCTGCACCTTTTCCATCCAGTTCCAGTTAGTCACTTTTTTCGAAAAATGTTTGATTCACCGTAAAAAATTCACGAAAATATCGGTTGACAGGATCGGTGGAGGATTCCCAATTGGGTGGGGTTATTTGCAACAGCGATTGTTCATTGGGTTGTGGATTCCACTCTGAGCCGAGGCCCTCTAAATCCCGGACCATGTTGTCAATGGCCGCCGACACACCTTGGGGAGTGGATCGCCAATGGGTTTCCGTGTCCACCAAATCTTGGACACTGTTGTCAATGGCCGCCGACACACCTTGGGGAGTGGATCTCCAATGGGTTTCCGTGTCCACCAAATCTTGGACACTGTTGTCAATGGCAGCCGACACACCTTGGGGAGTGGATTGCCAATGGGTTTCCGTGTCCACCAAATCTTGGACAGTGTTGTCAATGGCCGCCGACACACCTTGGGGAGTGGATCGCCAATGGGTTTCCGTGTCCACCAAATCTTGGACAATTTTGGAAATGGCTGCCGATTGTTCGTCTGGGGACGTGGGTGAAAAAGTCGGTTCCAGACGAGCTCGTTTCCATTCAGGCTCCTCGTTGTCCCTTTGCTCAATTTCTTTGGGAGACTCTTCCGGAGGGGTCGGGGAAAAAATTTCATCCACGATGAGCAAGTCCGGACTGCTGGCACGAGACTGGTCTAGATGGCTGGTACGTGACAAATCTAATACCTCCACAGGATCTTCCGTTGCATAAAAGGTGATGGGGGGTCGAGGGTCGTCATATTCTTTGTACATAAATCTCTGTAAATGTTTTATGAGGTTGGTATGCAATAATACGATATTTTTTTCGACAGGAAAATGTCTCTCATAAACTTTTTTGATAATGACAAGAGGTTGTCCAGGCGTCGCAGCAGGAGGGGTGGGGACTCTTGAGGTCATGGGTGCCTTGGCCGGCGCCTCCTCCGGGAGATCGGCTGGATCTGTCGAAAATTCTTCCTCACTGTCACTACTGTCGTCTGGCCGAGTGCGAGTTTCAATGCAAGGAGTCTGTACAGGGACTCGGTAGATATCATCTGTCCGATAAGTGGCCTGAGTGCTGCGGATTGTAGTCACATGAGAGAAAGGGAGTACCACATCTTCTTTCAAGAGGTGCAGTGAAAAGAAGGAACGATCTGTGGTGTATAAGACGTACACCGTACCACTGGGAATAATGTAGATACTATCGATGGCTAATATCACAGTTCTATAATTATGTTGCTCTGTATCGACGAATCCTTTTAAATTGAGTCCCCTTTTTTTCCTTTCCAACGTATAGATACATAGGGGATGTTTTCCAGTCTGGATCACATGCATCGTACCAGGCTCCACTAATCTATTTCCGAAGGTAAAGTACTTTTTGGTGAGAAAAAAGTGAATATTAAATTTAAAGCAGGTACGGTGATTCACATTCTTCGTCTTTAAGATGGGTTTCTGTAGCAAAGGGATCGCATCTGTCCAGTTTCGGGAGGTGTAGGGGGCTGCAGTCATGAGATACTTTAATGTATCCACAAAATGTTTGCGGATAACATCATCATACTTGACGGAACAATAGGCCACTTTGTAAGCACTAGTTAAATATATAATATAGGGATAGATCTGGTGTCGCTCCGGTAGCACCGCAAACTCCGATGGACGGGGCAACCGGTCTTCTTCCGGAAAGCTCTCGAGAACTTGGCAGGGAAACACGTCTCGCTTCAAACTTTCTAGCTTTCTGGCATCAATGACTTCGATAGAATTTGGGGTGATTCGGGTGGAAGGAAAAGGCTTCTTGAAAAATTTTTTCTCCTCCATCGCTTTCACAAAGTCTCGACCAGAGGCAAGGCAAGAGTAAGGAAATGAACGACGACGCTCTCCTTATATAGTCGATTCCCCCACGAGTCCAACCAATCACCGGGCTTCGCGCTTTCCGGTCCAACCCATCCGCGTGAGTCACTGCGTAGGCGTCTGGGAAGCTGTCACCGAGTCACGGAGTTGAATGATGAGAAAGTAGAATCGAAGCTTTTTCAAAGAAAGCGACCTAGGATGGTTGTGACATGAGGTAATAAAAAAGTCATAGCCTTGAGTGGCAAGTCCATCAAACAAACAGAGTCCATTCTTCGTCAAACAGGGTGTAAAATAACAAATCTCACGTTGAAAGATACACGAAATGTAAACGACACTTGATTTGCACAGAGTCCATTCTTCGTCAAATAGGGAGTAAAATAACAAATTTCACGTTAAAAAGATACACGAAATGTAAACGACACTTGATTTGCACAGAGTCCATTCTTTCTCAAATAGGGAGTAAAATAACAAATTTCACGTTGAAAAGATGCAGGAAATGTAAACGACACTTGATTTGCACAGAGTCCATTCTTCCTCAAATAGGGAGTAAAATAACAAATCTCACGTTGAAAAGATGCAGGAAATGTAAACGACACTTGATTTGCACAGAGTCCATTCTTCCTCAAATATGGCGTTGAATAAAGTCTTTAAAATTATTGAATACACTTTTGGAATGCTATCCAATGCGACACAAATGAAAAAAGTAATCCAAAGGTAAGCAGAGCAGGCACAAGCATCGTGAAAAATAAAAGCCAAGTGAACGAGATAGCGAATGCATGGCCTTTTATACACCAGTTTGACCCTAAAAAAAAAAAAAAAAAAAAAAAAAAAAAAAAAAAAAAATTTTTTTTTTTTTTTTTTTTTTTTTTTTTTTTTTTTTTTTTTTTTTTTTTAGCCTCCGATGCTATTCACGTCCACGATCCGTTGGAGAGGATACGGTAACAAGGAGGCAACACGGGTAATGGGATAAAATTGTTTATAGCGGTAAATTTGCAACGTTTGAAATTGAGAGAGGCGCAAAAAAGCTAAAATGAAAACATCCTGATCCACACTGAAAACAATGGAATGTCGACACTCGGGAAAAAATTTCGCAACATGAAAAATTTTATGTTCACCTTCGCCGGGTACATTACAACCCGCTAAAACAAAAGTAAACGTGTAGTTGGACAGTTTTAGCATTTTCAACACATAGTTTTGAACGGCCATCGTCAAAGTATTATTACCAAAGAGCATGTACTGGTAAAAGGATTTACCACCGCCTTTTTTGCCTTGGCGACGCTCGCGTTGGGTACGCCATTTCATAGGAACGCCTTCTCCATCAAAGGAGAGCAGGACGGTCAGGGGGTGGGAAGCTTGTGGAAAACTGATAAATAAATCTAAGAGACTACGAAACTGATTCCAGGTAGATTTGCAGATTTCATCAAACAAGAGTGTTTCCACAGTTTCTAGACTGTATTCTATAGCAACATATAAAAAACTTTGACCATCGATCAGTAAAGAATCAAAAGAATCGGGCTCGGAGGAAGGAGGACAGACGGGATCAAAGAATTTGCAAAAGTTGTCGATTCCCATAATTCTAAAAGAGAGGAATGCAGATACTTGATATATTAAAAAAAAAAAAAAAAAAAAAAAAAAAAAAATTTTTTTTTTTTTTTTTTTTTTTTTTTTTTTTTTAATAAGTTTTATAAGTTTTTAAATAAGCTTTTTTTTAATCAAGTTATAATCAAGTTATTATAACTTGATTATAAAATATATTGCACTACTAAAAAAAAAAAAAAAAAAAAAAAAAAAAAAAAAAAAAAAAAAATTTTTTTTTTTTTTTTTTTTTTTTAATAAGTTTTATAAGTTTTTAAATAAGCTTTTTTTTAATCAAGTTATAATCAAGTCATTATAACTTGATTATAAAATATATTACACTACTAAAAAAAAAAAAAAAAAAAAAAAAAAAAAAAAAATTTTTTTTTTTTTTTTTTTTTTTTTTTTTTAGCCTCCGATGCTATTTCTTTCAGACAAGCAAAAAAGTGTCGTCTCCAAAAATTGTGGTCCACTTTTTCATAATCTGGACATTAAAATGAGACATTCATGTAATTTTATTGTTAAAATGCATTTCATCTTTCTCAAAGACAATAAAAAAAGAGTTTAAACTAAAGAAAAAATCCATTTTTTAGGAATCGAGTCACTGAAGAAGTAGCACGTCAAATTGTATCTCTTTATTATTCCGCAATTCCAATGTCTCAGAGAGAAACTGTTAATCATTTGGGTATTTCCCGTTGTTCATTTTGCTATTGCATTAAAAAAAAAAAAAAAAAAAAAAAAAAAAAAAATTTTTTTTTTTTTTTTTTTTTTGACTTGATTTTAAATTCAAGTAAAAATTTAAATAGAATTTAAATCGGAGGCGAAATTGAATTCTGCAGTGGTAGTAGTTGTATTGTAATACATTTTATAATAGTCTCAAACATATTTCATAACACAACATATGTAAAGATAAAATATTTATAATACTAATATATTTAAAAAAAAAAAAAAAAAAAAAAAAAAAAAATTTTTTTTTTTTTTTTTTTTTTTTTTTTTTTTATATAGTAGTTGCATTTTATTTCTACATCTGTTGATATGAAATATATTTAAAACATTCAATATCTTAAATGTACATCATACAATACTTTACTCTCATATCTTATCTTTATTATAACTAGATTATAAAACATTCTATTACAATATCATACTACAAAAAAAATTTACAATTTTCTTAATATGTTTTTACAATTTGATTTTTCGGCCATAAAAACTTTTTCAAAAGTTTGTCATTTTCGTCTTCTTTCCAAATGGGTCTCATAGTGCCAAATTGGTGCTGCGCATGGGGTCTATAATGAAATATTCGAAATGCTTCGACGTAATGATCTTTTTCCAATCTGTAATCTGAACAAACCAACTGGGGGATCGGGTCGGCGCCTTCCCAAAACAGAATCCTAAAGTCGGCTGTCATTTCTAAGGTAATGGGTTCCATTTCTTGGACAGGATCTTGACACTGACATTTTTGAGGGTCTGTGCAGGAAGCGATGAGTTTTTTCTCTTCGGTAAACGAGACATCGAAAAAACATTGAGGACTGGAAGGCAGCCATCGCACCAAGGGGATCGATTCTTCAGAAAATAGAAAATATCGGCACCTTTTATTGATATAAATTTCTTGAAAATAAATTTCAAAGTGATATTTATTGACATGCAATGTGGTGTCATCTATTTGCATGTAAAATCGGTGAAACGCATTTTTCCGAGAAAAGTACCATCCGGGTCTCAATCGATGCAGAAATTGGATGTACTTGAACGAAAAAGGAGCTGAGGAGTCCAGATACGAGGCACGATCTTCTAAAAATGGACGAAATTCCGGCATTTGGGAGAGGGTATGTAATTTATCTTTGAGGGGCACATGTCGAAAAATGAAGAACAAAACATCCACGGGCAAGTCTAATAACTGGAGATGAGCCATCTCCGAGAGGGATGTGTGGGAACGGCATGCGAAGAGAGAATGAAAAGAAAATTTGAAGAACCTTATATATATACACACTAAAAAAAAAAAAAAAAAAAAAAAAAAAAAAAAAAAATTTTTTTTTTTTTTTTTTTTTTTTTTTTTTTTTTAAATTTTAAAATTTAAAAAAAATTTAAATTTTAAAATTTAAAAAAATAAATTTTAAAAATTTAAAAATAGCCTTTTTTGTACAAATTAAAATTTGTACAAAAAAGGCTATTTTTAAATACATCTTGTAGCTAACAAATTTTTATAGAAAATGAAACAAAATTTTTTAAATTTTTAACTCAAAAGTCAAGTTTTATTTATTTGTGTCTAAATAAAAATTAAAATGATGAATAATTGTATTGATTTAGATAATAACCTTCAGAAACCTCTTGTGTTTGTTGTTACTCTCCAGATTTTAGCTCTTCTAAACTTACTTTCGATCCTGTGTATAGACACTATACAGCCATGTCCATATTTATTTTTCCATGATGTTTGTAATTAAGAAGTTTAAAATCTTCAAATTTAAAATCCTCTAAATTTTCTTTTTTAGTTATAATTTCCAATTTTGGAAACTCAAATGGTTTTCTTTGTATTTGTTGTTTCAATTGATCCACTTGATTCAAATATATGTGAACATCTCCCATAACATGTATAAATTCGGCTGGCTTTAGATTCGTTAGATGAGCTATTATACAAGTCAAAAGTGAATAACTAGCAATATTAAAAGGTACTCCCAGCCCTATATCTGCTGATCTCTGATACATTTGAGAATACAATTCATTGTTTGCAACATAAAATTGAACCAAACAATGACATGGGGGAAGAGCCATTTTATCAATATCTAACGGATTCCAGGCACATAGTACAATTCTTCGATCATTGGGATTGGTTTTAATTTTTTCAATGACATTCAAGAGTTGATCTAAACCTTGATAACGAATATTCATATCAATATACTTTTCACCATAATGTCTCCATTGAAATCCATAGACAGGACCTAAATCACCTTCCTCTCTATCATAAAATCCTAGCGAGTCCAAGTATTCTCTGGAACTATGATCTTTCCATATTGTGATACCTTTTTTCTCCAACTCTTTTGAATTTGTAGAACCGCTTATAAACCATAATAATTCTTCAACTATTCCTCTCCAAAACATTTTTTTAGTTGTCAATAATGGAAATGTATTATTTCTAAGATTCCATCGCATATTCATTCCAAAAAGAGATAGAGTTCCAATACCTGTTCGATCCAATCTTTTATTACCATATTTTAATATATTTTGGATACAATCCAGATACTGATTTTCTTCCATCTGACCAAAGAGAAACTAAACTATAAATGAAAATGTTTACCTCTTTATATAAAAAAAAAAAAAAAAAAAAAAATTTTTTTTTTTTTTTTTTTTTTTACATAAAATGTTTTATAATAAAGTTATGAAGTAAAATATTTTTATTCAACAGATGTAAAGATAAAATATTTTTATTATAAAATATATTTAAAAATATAAAAAAAAAAAAAAAAAAAAAAAAAAAATTTTTTTTTTTTTTTTTTTTTTTTTTTACATAAAATGTTTTATAATAAAGTTATGAAGTAAAATATTTTTATTCAACAGATGTAAAGATAAAATATTTTTATTATAAAATATATTTAAAAATATAAAAAAAAAAAAAAAAAAAAAAAAAAATTTTTTTTTTTTTTTTTTTTTTTTTTTTTTACATAAAATGTTTTATAATAAAGTTATGAAGTAAAATATTTTTATTCAACAGATGTAAAGATAAAATATTTTTATTATAAAATATATTAAAAAAAAAAAAATTTTTTTTTTTTTTTTTTTTTTTTTTTTTTTTTTTGTAGTAATATTAGTAGAATATATTTTATAATCAAGTTATAATAGAGATAAGATATATTAGAGTAAAGTATTCTGATATATATTTAAAATATTTAATTCTCTAAATATACTTCATATTAATAGATGTAAAAATAAAATATAAATACTATTTAAAAAAAAAAAAAAAAAAAAAAATTTTTTTTTTTTTTTTTTTTTTTTTTATGTACCTTAGATTTCATTTCTTTCTTTTCCACGCATCATTCAATTCCGCAAATAACGTTCGTCCTTCTTTTCTTCCCCATCGTGCCTGAGGGTTATTCAAAATATAACCATCCCGTGGAAGATCTGAAAACCAGTCATTTTCTTTGCATTCATGAAATGTTTGTGGAGGTTTAAAATTTCGTAAATGCTGTGGATTATGTATTGGATGACTCATATATACACTACTTTATCTAAGCTGTGTTTTCTTAACTATATACTGTCACAAAAATTTAAAATTTTTATTATTTATGTTACACATTTTCAAATTTACAGATTGTGTCTTTATCCATTAGAAATTTCTTCAAGTGTGGGTCGTGTTTGTCTTCTTCTACGATTAATCTTCCTTTCTCTTCTTCATATTTGTGGTAAACAGTAAATCCTTCAACATGTTTTTCGTCCGCCAGTCTGTAATTGGAACATGTTTGCACAGGAATTATCCCCCCTCTATCTGTCGTCAGATAGGTGAAATTTTTTGATAATTCATAGGTTATCGGGTCCAGTTCATGAAATGATTTTTTGCAACGACACTTGACATGGTCCACACATTTCAGGGTTATTTTTTTCTCTCGGGTGAATGTCACATCCCAAAAACACTCTTTCAAAAAATGTTTCACACGGATGGGTTTGTCGATCGGGATTTCGTAATACCCTTTCAAAGGCCAAATGTTAAAGGCTATTTTACACAAAGGAGGTGTATAGAGTACCGTTATGTATCCCCATACTTCCATACAATAGATCAAATATTCTTCCAGGTAATAAAACAAATAATCTGATTTATTCTCTCCGAAAGATTGGACACGAAGCAAGAATTCTCTTTCTTTTTTCATGGTTGAAATGGATTCACGAAAAAAATCAACACGGTGGTTCGGTCGCAAGCAACAGTAGTTAAGGTTAAACTCATACTCTGTGAATTGTAACGTGGTGTCATCGAATCGTACATAGGTCCACCGACCCAAAACAATCCGATGAACATAAAAGCCGGGTCGGTATAAGCGCAAAAGTTCAATATATTCCATCGAAAATGGACCAGGAGAATTCAGATAAGATGCACGATATTCTAGAAACGATCGAAATTCAGGCATTTTATAAAGAGTGTGCAAAAAATTTTACATTTTTAATTTTTATATGTTACACATTTTTCAATTTGCAGATTGTGTCTTTATCCAATAGAAATTTCTTCAACCGTGGGTCGTGTTTGTCTTCTTCTACGATTAATCTTCCGAACTTATCTTCATTATCATGGTATATAGTGAATCCTTCAACATGTTTTTCGTCCGCCAATCTGTAATTGGAACACGTTTGTATAGGAAGTATCTCTCCTCTATCCGTCGTCAGACAGGTGAAATCTTTTGATAATTCAAAGGTTATCGGGTCCAGTTCATGAAATGATTGTTTGCAACGACATTTGACATGGTCCACACATTTTAGGGTTATTTTTTTCTCTCGGGTCAATGTCACTTCCCAAAAACACTCTTCCAAATTATCTTTCACACGGATGGGTTTGTCGATCGGAATAATGTGATTTCTTATCAAGGGAAACTCTTCAAAACTCATTTCACACAAAGGAGGTGTATAGTGTACCACAATGTACCCATGTTTTTCCAGACCATAGACCAAATAATCTGTCTCATTCTCTATATAGAATTCGTGACGAAGCCAGAATTCCCTATCGTTTTTCATTTTCGAAAGGGATTGACGAAAAAAATCAACACGGTGGTTGGGTCGGAAGGAATGGTAATCGATATCATACACATACTCTGTGAATTGTAACGTGGCGTCATCGAATCGCACATAAGTCCGCCGACTCCAAAATATCCGATGACCATACCATCCGGGCCGGTATAAGCGCAAAAGTTCTATATAATCCATCGAAAATGGACCAGGAGAATTCAGATAGGATGCACGATGTTCTAGAAACGATCGAAATTCAGGCATTTTATAAAGCGTGTGCAGTTTATCTTTGAGCGGAACGTAGTCTCTCAAAATCAGGAATAAAATGTCTTCGGGCAAGTCTAATAACTGAGGAAGCGCCGTCGCCATCGTTGTTTAAAATGCTACTAAAGATGCACACCAGGTGGAAGAGTAAGGCAAGCACAAGCAGCGTGAAGAACAAAAGTCGAGTGAACGAGAGAGATAGCTCGGCCTTTTATAAGGAAAAAAAAAAAAAAAAAAAAAAAAAAAAAATTTTTTTTTTTTTTTTTTTTTTTTTTTTTTTTTTTTTACAATATTTATATATATGAAATATATTTAGTGAATTACATTTTTTAAATGTACATCATACAATGCTTTGCTCTAACATATCTTATCTCTATTATAACTTTTTTATAAAATATTATAATACTACTTTTTTTATGCTGTGTTATATGAAATTTGTTTGAGACTATTATAAAAAAAAAAAAAAAAAAAAAAAAAAAAAGTCAACTGCACATTGTTACCAAAAATTTACATTTTTAATTATAATTTTTATATATTACACATTTTCAAATTTACAGATTGTGTCTTTATCCATTAGAAATTTCTTCAACCGTGGGTCGTGTTTGTCTTCTTCTACGATTAATCTTCCTTTCTCTTCTTCAGTAATGTGACATACATGATATACAGTAAATCCCTCAACATGTTTTTCGTCCGCCAGTCTGTAATTGGAACATGTTTGCAGAGGAATTATCCCTCCTCTATCCGTCGTCAGACAGGTGAAATCTTTTGATAATTCAAAGGTTATTGGGTCCAGTTCATGAAATGTTTGTTTGCAATCACACTCGACATGGTCCACACATTTTAGGGTTATTTTTTTCTCACGGGTCAATGTCACTTCCCAAAAACGCTCTTCCAAATAATTTTTCACAAGGATGGGTTTGTCGATCGGAATTTCGTGATAGTCTTTCCAAGGATAAATTTCAAAGTCCATTTTACACAAAGGAGGTGTATAGTGTACCGCAATGTATCCATGTTCTTCCAGGTAATAAAACAAATAATCTGATTTATTTTCTACATAAAGTTTTAGAGGAAAGCAGAATTCCCTATCTTTTTTCATGGTCGAAAGGGATTGACGAAAAAAATCAACCCGGTGGTTGGGTCGGAAGCAACAGTATTTAAGGTTAAACTCATACTCTGTGAATTGTAACGTGGCGTCATCGAATTGCACATAGGTCCACCGATTCCAAAGACACCGATGAAAATACCATCCGGGACGATACAAACCCATAAATTTAATATAATCCATCGAAAATGGACCAGGAGAATTCAGATAAGATGCACGATGTTCTAGAAACGATCGAAATTCAGGCATTTTATAAAGCGTGTGCAGTTTATCTTTGAGTGGAACGTAGTCTCTCAAAATCAGGAATAAAATGTCCGCGGGCAAGTCTAATAATTGTGGAAGTGCCGTCGCCATCCTCATTGAAAGTGCAACTGAAGACACACGCTAGGTGGAAGAGTACCGCAATTGCTGAAGTAACGTAATATATAAGGCTTGAAAAAAAAAAAAAAAAAAAAAAAAAAAAAAAATTTTTTTTTTTTTTTTTTTTTTTTTTCAACATTGGTTTAAACTATTTTCTAATAAAGTTAAAGAGTAATATGTTTTATGATGTACTTTTAAAAAGTTTAATTCTCAAAAAAAAAAAAAAAAAAAAAAAAAAAAATTTTTTTTTTTTTTTTTTTTTTTTTTTTTTTTTTTACATGTGTTTTAATTGATTTTGAGACAATTTCATAATTTCTGAAATAATGTACAATTCTTTTTGTAATTCGTGCAAGTCACTTAACAGATGCAATTCTTGAAGATCACGCTTGTAAAGTAGTTCTAAATTATTGACACTTTTGATTGTATCAAACACTTCACATATCAAATTATTTACACCCTCTTTCAAACCTTCATTATGCACTGCTCGTTGTATTTGTTTTCGAAATTCACTATCCTTATTACTTACTAATGAATGCATATCATCTATGCACTGGAAAAATTTGTGCGCTTGAACTCTCAATCGTTTAGTCATCTCCTTTAAAGAAGGGAGATCCATTATGTTATCCGAAGTGATCTGATCTATTTGTATCACATATGTTATGGCATTTAAACCTATATATACTATTATAAAAAACGAGTGAACGAGCAAGCGAATGCACGGCCTTTTATACTGCATTTAAAAAAAAAAAAAAAAAAAAAAAAAAAAAAAAAAAAAAAAAAAAAAAGAAATTTTTTTTTTTTTTTTTTTTTTTTTTTTTTTTTTTAACATCTACAGTTATAAAATATATTTAGAGAATTATATTTTTTAAATGTACATCATACAATGCTTTACTCTAACATATCTTATCTCTATTATAACTTTATTATAAAATATATTATATTACTACAAAAAAAAAAAAAAAAAAAAAAAAAAAAAATTTTTTTTTTTTTTTTTTTTTTTTTTTTTTTTTTTGTGAGTGTGTGTTATAATATATTGATTCTTTTCTCCACTTTTAAATAATTATAAATTTAGAAAATATTTTACAATAGATTTATTCATTTTTAAATTTCAAAAAATTCCAAGATTGGCAAAGCTGCTTTTGCAAAAAAAGGGGTTGAAGGAAGTTGCCTTGGCAACTTCCTTCAACCCCTTTTTTGCTTGTTTCACTGTGGTCAACCGGTTAGAGAAAACATATTTATTCAACTAAAATACAAAGAAACAGTACAATACAATGTACAGTAAAATACATTTATAACAGTTATACCTTTTATACAGTTTTATACATTTATACAGTTTTTTCTAAGTTTCACCTTCTCAGTCCTTCCGCGGGGTGGGCAAATGGATGTGTGACAGAGGTAAATGAAATAATTTTTTCATTTTATGAGTCATAGTTCCTTCAATTTGATCATTGTCACCGGCTTGAAAAGTCTGGATACCAGCTTGTTTTAGCGTGTCTCCGTTGATCACTTTGAGAGGTCCCTCCTCTCCTTCACAATAAGGTAACAGGGTGCGGATTTCTTCTGGGCACTGACACTGTCCTCGGGCCAACATACATTGTACGATGAGCATACGTTGATAGGTTAGTGTGACTTTAAAATGATAGCGTCCCTTTTCATCTTTCATGGGTCTCGGTATAATAAAGGGGAGATCGTAGAATCCATCTTCCCAATCGTATAAATGGATGAGTCTCTCGTGACTGGGATCCACGATTAAACGCTGGTCAGACTTTAAGTGATACGTGGGTGAGCCTAATGTGGGACTGTAAATAAAATTGTTAAAAAATTCTGCCAACACTCTTTTTAGGATGGGTAAGTTGAAGGAGCGCGTGATGCGGGTTGGAGTGGCTAACGGATCGAGACCTTGGTCCAGTAAATAATGATGAAAAGACAGGGTCATGGTATAAGGGTCCACTTTTAAAAAGAGTCGGTAGTACCAGTTTTGTGTATGAATATACCATCCAGACGGAAACTGATGCATCCATTGAAGAAAGGGAATGGAGAGGTGTTTCGAAGCGGTTTTCCAAGCTCCACGGTCTTCCAGGTAGGGTTGAAATTCTGGAATAGGCCATAAACTATCCAATTTATCCTCGATGGGGATATAATTTCGAAGGATATGTAGGACGAGTTCGGGGGGCAGCACGTTCGGAAAAGCCATCGTTTGAAACCGGTCCAAGCAGCAACAATCTTTTATATTCGACGGGAAAGGCGGAGCATAAAGCTCCACCCTCCTTGCCCCCATCAGACGGAAGAATTTAATAATTTTGCTGTGTGACATTGAATCCAATTTGGATACGGAATTCCTTTCAATCGACTACAAGGGCAAAATTTTAACACGTGTTCGTTCAAAATAATTCCTTTATATTTGAGATGAATCTGTCCTCGCAATAATTGGTAGAGAAGACGACATTCCATCGATGGTGTTTTCAGATGGTCTTTCAAGAGGGATATTAAGGGAAAATAGCGAATCATGGGATGCGTTCTTCTCAGGGTATCCGGCTGGAGGGCATTGTCCTCGAATCGGCAACTCATTTTTTTGAGAGCCCAATTAAAAATATCTTTCTTTTTCAACATTCGGCCAATACCCAACAAGTCGAAATAGAGTCGACCATCTTTCCCAACCGTCCCCAAAATGTATTCGGGTTGACTTTGTAAAAAAAAATGTAATTTTAAAATTGGAGGGATACATGTTTTCTCTAAAGCAGTATTCAACTAATCAATATTATATTCTTTTTATATACTAAAAATAATTTTAATACTGATATTAAAAAAAAAAAAAAAAAAAAAAAAAAAAAAAAAAAATTTTTTTTTTTTTTTTTTTTTTTTTTTTTTCAATTGTGAAACATTTATGTTAGTAGACACAACAAATGCAAATTTTTATGTAATTGTTCCAAATGGGTGCATGGTAAAGCTTACATGGTGAATCCAGTCCATCACATTTACTTCTTCAAAAAAATCAAGCAGCATATTGGATACGTTTGCGAAAATTTCATTCGTACAGTCTGGAAATTTAACCATACATTCTGATGTAAATTTTCCAGTGATAATAAGACATTCTAACGTAACACATTGATAAGGCATTGGTAGTACTCCGATTAAACCAAATTCATGACGAAGTACATGAAATTCACCCAATTCAATTGTCATTTTGACCAATTCATACATTTTTTGTTTCAACACAGGCCAAATATCCATCATAGTGTTGACATTTTCTGTTGTGATATTCAATTTGTTTGGATGCTTTTTAAAAAAGTGTTTTTGAATTTTAGTAAGTGTGCAATACATTTGCCACTCGACTTCATTCATTGTTCCATAGTCTGTTGGATCAAAAAACAATCTTTCATCCAAATAATTATTTGTAAGACAGATGGATTCTCTCAAAAGATGTTTAAAAATGAGATCTGTTTTCCACAATCTACCAATACGACAGGGGTCTACATGACAAAATGAACAAGGAAATTTTGGTAACCGTGCCATTAGGTGTGAATAGTAATTTAGATTATATTTTATATAAATATTAAAAAAAAAAAAAAAAAAAAAAAAAAAATATTTTTTTTTTTTTTTTTTTTTTTTTTTTTTTTTTTTTTTTTGTTTTCAATTGTATATAAAAGTTTTTACCACCCTGTGGTCAAGATGCCATGACATACCTGTACGTGCCTTTTGAATCCATTACCGATTTAATTACCCAATTTAAAAATTTGAATGTATCAGACATTCCCATTTATAGTGCACCCAAAGATAAAGATCCCCGATCCAATTTTGTCCTCATCCAGCCTCACTCTTATCACGGCCAATATGGGGGGTTAATGTATAATTCTTTCCTAGAACGTTACGATCCAAACGAGTACCTGTCTAGCCGTATCGATTCCGATATATCTCTCGTTTGGTGGTGGTCTTCGCGTCCAGACATGATTGGAGACATTCATGCGCTCTCTGTAGGGGAACGGAAAGCAGTGACTCCGTTCATTTTTGAGAAGCTGATCCTGAATCCTTTTCGAAAACCTAACGTGGGGAAAAGTTCTTATTATGGCCCTAAAGCTTGGAGCATGAAATCACGATCCGATTCATACTCCGACTCGGTATAATCGGGTTCTTTTAGAAACGTATATTGTTCTCGTCTTTGAGCATGAACCCGATTATGTATATCAAACCACAGTTTAGGAAAATTGGTTTTCGGATCCATGAGTTGAGGTTTCAGTTCGTTCAACATGGTTCGAAAGTGGTACATGCAGATGCCGCAACGCAGCGTTCGATACAGTGATTCATTAATCAACTCTAGCCAACAACGTTTGTAAAAAGCCATGTGAGTTTCTGTGCGCATTTGATAGGCTTCCGCCATCCAATGTAAATATCGCCAGTAAAAAGAACTGTATTGACCTACGTGCAAAAAGTTTAATTTTTCAAAATGAAGTTCGGCTTGATAAGGAGTTTCACGCGCCAAAGGAATACCGAGCGATTTCATGAGGTTTCGAAGAGCAAAGACATTTCCGCCACTTAAGAGTTCCATGACAGTGGGTTCCAAAAACGTATAAATGGTTTCAGGTGTCCAGCGAATATTGTATAGAAGAGCGAAAGAACATAAAATAATGCGACGTAGAATGGCTTCCCACGCCATAACGGCATCAAATGATTCGGGTTTCTGAAATGTACGTAAATAGCGTTCTTCTTTGTTGATGGCCACAAGACGAAGTATGAAGGCAAAGACGGTTTCATCCAAACGCTCCCGGGGTGACCCAGAGCGGAATGTGTCGGTAAAGAGGGTGATGGGCCAATCGACTTTAATTTCATTTTTCTCAAGGATCAAATCAATTAAATTGTGATAAAATGGATCCGTTTCTCGCTCTCGCGCTGCTAGGAGATCTTTTTCGTTGACATTTCCCAAATGCGCTTGATATAAGGTTTGATACGTTTGATGTTTCATCTTAATTTCTACACAAAAAAAAAAGAAAAAAAAAAAAAAAAAAAAAAAAAAATTTTTTTTTTTTTTTTTTTTTTTTTTTTTTTTTTTAATATAGGTGTTTAATTATATTTTATTCTAACAAAACATATTTACATATAACAGATGTAAAGAAAGCCTCAAAATGAAGATGAAACATCAACCATTTACCCCCTTCAAAAGTCGACATGCGAAACATGCCTTTTTTAAACGTTTAAAACGGTTTTTGACAAGTTATTGGCGGAATGCTGGATATTGTGTTTTAGATGAATCCATATTATAACCTTTCTATACTGAAAAGAAAAGATTTAGAAATGTCCCAACGATGCCTAGATTATCCCGTGGATGATACGGTCCATTTATTAAAAGAGGCTCATGTTCAACCACCGTTTGATGTGCTACAAGAAATACCTTATGAATGTAAGGACGGTTATATCTTAAAGCAGTACAAAAATCGTCCTGTGTTTACGTGTCAATTGGTGAATAATAAGGCCGTTTGGCAAATGGATTCGCCATGTCAACCCGTTTCTTGTGGTGATCCAGGCTTTGTGGATCATGCTGACCGAATCGGTCATCTGTTCACATTTGCCGAAAAAGTAGAGTTTCGATGTCAGCAGGGGTATCAAATGGAAGGTTTGTCGAGAAATTATCAACATCGATATTGTGGTGCTAATGGACTCTGGACACCTCCTTTGGATAAAATAAAATGTCATTTTGTTGGGATCGCGTGCCCACCTCCTGGACCTTACCCCAATATTACGATATTTCCTCAACAAACGAGTTATTCGACTCGAGATGTGGTGGTGTTTCACTGTACACTCACCGGTGAAACTCAATCCTCTATTTGCCTGGACAATGGTGCTTGGTCCAATTCACCTCCCCTGTGTGAACCCAAAACAACGGTTGCTGTACAACCCACTGTTCTCCCGAAACCCCAACCACCCACACAACCACTCCCGAAACCCCAACCACCCACACAACCACTCCCGAAACCCCAACCACCCACACAACCACTCCCGAAACCCCAACCACCCACACAACCACTCCCGAAACCCCAACCACCCACACAACCCGTCCATGCACACAAACTTCCTTCTGCCGTTCATCCGTCACCCCCATATTCAAAAACCATATCGTATCTGATGTATAGTATGATACTGTTCTTGATAATTTTTTTCTTAAAAAATTATTTTTGATAATTTCAAACAGGACATTGAAAACGGGACATTCTACAGGTTTTAAACTTTAAATCACATAAACAGTCACTTTAAAATTGAAAAAAAAAAAAAAAAAAAAAAAAAAAAAAAAAATTTTTTTTTTTTTTTTTTTTTTTTTTTTTTGAGTTAGTGTATTTTCTTTTGTAGTTTCGCTATCTTTTTTATTGTTTCCAAAGTTCATTAAAGTTTCGTGCAGTCGTAATCCGATTTGCTAAAATTAACCATCCACCTTGTTCTTGAATCCATGGATTCAAATACTTTTCAAAATTCTCCCACAAGATAGACCAGGCAAAATCTAGGGTGTTTTCAGCCGAATTTTTCTGAATGTAACGAACCGTTGCTTCAACATGATAGATCATATAACAGATAATATGACTCCAATCAATTCCATTTGCAAATGAATGGAAAATCAAATCTCTTAAACAATCTGATAGATTTCCATAAGTTTTTTTTATTGTATTAATATCTTGAAGAATGCGTTGGTTAAATTTAGCATAAAAATGATTGATTGCAAATTGAATTTCTTGAATAATTCTTTTATCTTCTTCCTTAACTGAAAGTGAAGATAGGATACAAGTATTGATATTATGGCGAGAAAGTAGGTTGGTATAACTATGTAAAACAATAACCTGCGTGTCGATATTCATGTTTTTTTATGATTTGAGTGTAAAATGCAAAATTACTTATAGCTGAAAAAAAAAAAAAAAAAAAAAAATTTTTTTTTTTTTTTTTTTTTTTTTTTTTTTTTTTTTTTTTTAAATATTGTTAAATATATTTTATAATATAAATATTTTATCTTTACATCTGTTGAACAAAAATATTTTACTTCATAACTTTCTTATAAAATATTTTATGTTATAAAATAAACTAAAACTATATTTAAAATATATATTATTATATAAATATATATTATTAAATATATTTTATAATATAAATATTTTATTTTTACATCTGTTGAGCAAAAATATTTTACTTCATAACTTTATTATAAAATATTTATATTAAAAAAAAAAAAAAAAAAAAAAAAAAAAAAAAAATTTTTTTTTTTTTTTTTTTTTTTTTTTTTTTTACAACAGTATATATTGTATCGTATATTCTATTCCTGCACTTAAACGAATAGGATGGCTCTTCAACGTTGCATCAACTGGTTCGTTTCCCATCTTTTCAAACTCTTTGCACCTAGGGTTACATTTTTCCAACGCTTTCCAGAAGCAATTATACCTTCTCGACCAGAAGGGCATTCCTTAGGATATGTTTTATATACTCCTCATGAGGTCATTCTCAAGCCCGGTGAACGTATAGCAGTAGATACCGGCGTCGTTGTTAATTGTCCCTCATACTTGGCCATGTTTTTGTGGGACAGATTTTCTGTTGCGTCTGAGGAACACTTGAGTGTTTGTGCAGGTGTTGTGGATCCTGATTACAGAGGCAGTGTGGAAGTTTTGTTAGAAAATCGTCATCCTGAGAGATTGGTTGTTTTACCTCCCAAAACAGCTATTGCGCAAGCAGTGTTTCATTTTGCTGTACGACCTGTCCTGACTCCTGTGGCAGATTCTGAATTATTGGAACCGTCGGATGTGGAACATGTATGTGGGAAAAAAGCTGAATAATGTATGAGAATTGATTTTTTAAAAACTTATGTTTAAAATTTTCAATAAAGTATATATTTCTAAATAGTGTTGTCTGGATCTTAAACTGCCCGAATGGAAACATAACAAACCTATTTTAATGTTACAAAAATTTGCGACCAAAGAAAGATTCGTTGATTCTAATATTTTATAGAAAATAATGAAGTTGTATTATTATATAAATATAAAATTTTAATATTACTCTTCAATGATTAGAAAGCTATTTAAAATGAAATGGTTTGGTTTGCTAATATTTTGACTAGTAATAAATACAAGTGTAATAAAACAAGGGATAGTTTATAATAATGGCCAATAGAGAAGGAATTGATCAAGTGGAACTAATAAGGAAATTGGAGATCATTGTAAAAAATTTTGAAAATGTTTATCAAACATTTAAGAAAGAATGGGACACTATTGTTCAAAAATTAGACTCTGAAACTTCTGGTATAGATGAAGGATTAAGTTTAAATATTCACGAAGAATATAAACTGTCACTTCAAAATTTAGAAAAAACATTGAAAGATATTTTAAAAGACTTTGCAACAAACAAATTTTATTAAAATTAAAAAAAAAAAAAAAAAAAAAAAAAAAAAAAAATTTTTTTTTTTTTTTTTTTTTTTTTTTTTTTTTTTATAAATATAGACTGTTCATTCCTTTCTCATATATTTATGACATGGCTCGTTTACCCGATGTTCCTTGCAATGCCTGTCACATCGATTCATGCCATATGAATGCAGTAATAAATACAAATCGCATTTATAAAATTCTGTTGAACAAGTCAATTAGTCTTGCTAATGGAAATGAGAATTCGCCTCCACCAAACATTTCAAGGATGAATGCAGTAGAACGAAATATGGTTTGTACAGTGGAGAGAATGTTGGAACGTTACTATTCGAAACATTGCCATTTAATACAAATTAATATAATGGACATCAACACACTCATGGATATTGAACCTGTTTTAAAACAACGATTATATCATGCTATTTTACGCGGGGAATTTCATTTCCTTCGTTATGAACTATCATTAGTAGGTGTATTACCAATGCCCTATCAGTGTTTTGTTTTAGAGAGTCTTATTATTGCTGGTAAATTTTTTGTAAAATGTCGGAGACAATTTCAGCATCGTTATCTAGAAATCTTTAGTCAGATATTATCTACACTAATTAGTTTTTTCAAAGAAAGTAACATTACATCATGGATTTCTCATGTTAGTCAAGTAACACATCCCTTTGGAACTGTAGGTTATGTATACCAGCTACAGATTGATCAGACCAATGAAACTATGTCCAATTTATGCCAATCTGTGAAAAATGTATCAATATAGAATTTGTTTAATATGGAATCTTTGGATTTACAAAAAAAATCATTACAGTATTGTTATAAAATGTTATTAACAAACGTAAAAAAAAAAAAAAAAAAAAAAAAAAAAAAAAAAAATTGTTTTTTTTTTTTTTTTTTTTTTTTTTTTTTTTTTATAAAAATCGTTTACTCGCACAGCCCATGTCACTTGCCATCCAAATGTTTTTTCGATTACGTTTCCAGTCCTCTCACCATTTGTTGGGCGGCATCGGTCGCAATGGCAAAATTTATTTCTCAGCTGTCCATGTAGGACTTGTTCTAGGAGAACCCAATGTCGATAGTTGGGCTGAATCGGTGGCCTGCTGCCAATGGAGCGATATTTTACCCGGTTGTAACCCACACACGGCCTGGGGATGGGTGATTGTACAGCACACCTTAAAAGCTTTACTGATGCTGAGAATATGCACTTTTCATTCTACCCGCCTCGCCAATAACTTGTTGGATATTTTAATCCGGACCCATTTTCGGGAAGTCTCTCCAGTGCACGAGGTGATCGAATTGGAGGAATGTCCCGCCCCCGAAGGAAAACCTCTTCCTGCTTGGCTGAACGAATGGCGCACGTTTATGCCGCCACGCCCACCCCCGGATGTGAGACTGCTTTATACTCATTGACAGGCCAGAGTTTTCATCAGTTGCTTCGTTTTCCTCTTTAACATGTATCCTCGAGATTTTAGAGTGAAGCTCTTCATTTCGGATTTGCGTATGGACTTGCTGTTTGGCACTTTCGATGAAAAGGGCTTTCTATTTCTTTCTGCCCATGACGTGGGCTGTATTTTACGGAAAAAGGATCCTTACACGTGGGGAGATGATGCCAAGTCGTGCCGTTATCAGGATATCGGGAAGGATTCGGGTAAAGCACACTATCCCCTGATGGAACGAAAAAAGGTACTCATGTTTTTGAAACCGTTTCGACAGGATCAAGTGGAAGCACGTTTTTTGTACTCTTTACTCACAGGCTGTGAATATGTACGTTATGACAGGATGCAAGCAACAGAACATGTGTTGACGTGTTGTCCGTGTGATTTTGAGGGCATGATGTTTAAAACTTGGCTACGCGATCACCGAATCCGTCTGTTTTGTAAAGAGCCCATGACCTTGACACCCCTTCGACGCAAATGGGACTTTTACAATGTCGACGTGAAATGTACACCTGATTTTCGCATCAGACTCCACCAAACAGATTTCCTTTTTGGGACAATATCCCAGAAGGGTGTCGTCTATTATTCAACCTATCATATTGCCATGTGTTTACGTAAAGGAAACGAGGCTACACAATGGAGTGATGACATCACCACGTGCTATTATCGGGATATTGGATTCGGACAAGTCGAAAAAAGAAAGAAATTTAAAATGATTCGTGAAGACATATTAATGACTTTGTTGAAGGAGGAAAAGAACAGTTCCGATGAATTAAAGTATCTTCAAGATTTGTTGCAGGGTAAAAAAAATGTAAAGTATGACATCTTTCTGCGCCAGGAGCATAACTTAAACTGTTGCAACTGTGCCCAATTTTATGGTATAGCCTTCGATGACTGGCTTTGGATACATAAAACCCATGTATTTCAGCATCTCAGGTAGAGACAAAGGTAATGACCCAATATAAACATTGAGTATAAACAATTTATACGTCAAATGGCATAATGTATATTGATTGATAAATTTTATAAATAAATAGAATTTTATGTTTTAAAGTGTGTGTTTTTTTCAAGCAAAAGAAGGGGCTTGAAGGAAGTTGCTCTGTCAACTTCCTTCAAGCCCCTTTTTTTGCGAAAAGGGCTTTACCAATCTTGGAAATTTTTAAATGGACAAATAATACGAAAAAATAATAGCAATAAAATTATATTTAGAAATTATTTTATAATAAACTTATAAAGTAAAATATTTTTGTTCAACAGATGTAAAGATAAAATATTAAAAAAAAAAAAAAAAAAAAAAAAAAAAAAAAAAAAAAAAAAAAAAAAAAAAAGATATTTAAATATATTTTTAAAATATTATTATTAATAATATTTTTATTTTATAAAATAAATATTTTATAATAAAGATATAAAGTAAAATATTTTTGTTCAACAGATGTAAAGATAAAATATTTATATTATAAAATATATTTAAAAATCTATTATATAAAAAAAAAAAAAAAAAAAAAAAAAAAAAAAAAAAAAAAATTTTTTTTTTTTTTTTTTTTTTTAATAATATTATAGATATTTAAATATATTTTTAAAATATTATTATTAATAATATTTTTATTTTATAAAATAAATATTTTATAATAAAGATATAAAGTAAAATATTTTTGTTCAACAGATGTAAAGATAAAATATTTATATTATAAAATATATTTAAAAAAAAAAAAAAAAAAAAAAAATTTTTTTTTTTTTTTTTTTTTTTTTAATAATATTATAGATATTTAAATATATTTATAAGATATTTAAATATATTTTCATAATATTATATTCATAACATAAATATTTTATAATAAAGATATAAAGTACAATATTTTTGTTCAACAGATGTAAAGATAAAATATTTATATTATAAAATATATTTAAATATCTATTGGAAAAAAAAAAAAAAAAAAAAAAAAAAAAAAAATTAATAATAATAATAATAATAATAATATATATATATATATATATATATATATATATATATATATATATATATATATATATTTTTTTTTTTTTTTTTTTTTTTAAAAAAAAAAAAAAAAAAAAAAAAAAAAAATTAATAATAATAATAATAATAATAATAATAATAATATATATATATATATATATATATATATATATATATATATATATATATATATTTTTTTTTTTTTTTTTTTTTTTTTTTATAAGATATTTAAATATATTTTTATAATATTATTAGTAATAATATTTTTATTTTATAACATAAATATTTTATAATAAAGATATAAAGTAAAATATTTTTGTTCAACATATGTAAAGATAAAATATTTATATTATAAAAAAAAAAAAAAAAAAAAAAAAAAAAAAAAAAAAATTTTTTTTTTTTTTTTTTTAACCATTTGGAAAAAATGGTTGTTGTTTTCGGTCGAGGTAGACCCCTTGACGTCCGCACTTTTGAAATTTTACTATTTTATTCGAAATTCTTTACTTTTAGAAGAATTTGTAATTGAATAGGAAAATTAAAATGTTTAAAATCATTGTAATAAAGAAGAAACTAACATATTTAAAAATGGTTAAACAAAAATTATCAGATAGGGAAAAAGCCGAAGCTAAAGAAAGACGTCGTATGAAAGATCGCCTTAGAAAGCAAAAAACGAGGTCTTCAAATGATTATCTAGCCCGTGAAAATCAATTACAAAAGGAGCGACGATCACGAAAAAGGAAACAATGTAATGTTGAGCCAACTGATTGTAAACGACCATGTCTGGAGGGGGACCAATCCACTATCCATGGCGTCTTACAATCAATCGATATTAATCAGAAAAAATTGGATTCAAATATTGATTTTAAGAAGACGAAAAGAGTACAAACTCTTACTCTTGATTCTCCACAACCTAAAAAGCAGCCTAAAAAGCAATCTGCTTGGGAAAAATTGGAAAAAAACTTTTTTTTTTTTTTTTTTTTTTTTTTTTTTTTTTTTTAAATATAAATGTTTTTAATATAAATATTTTATAATAAAGTTATGAACTAAAATATTTTTGTTCAAGAGATGTAAAGATAAAACATTTATATTATATGCGTTCATTCTCACGTGCACACAAAAATAGATAAAGAATAAACTTAATTTTAAACTTGTTATCACAACTGATTGGCCAACGCTTCAAATTTTTATATATTATAGTGTAAAATACATATTATATTTTCGTGAAATGAATAAATTCACATTTTTTCAAAAATGAATTACCAATCTTGGTAACTTGTGTGTCGTAAAAAAATGGGCCAAAAGAAATTGGATAAATCCAATTTCTTTTGGCCCATTTTTTTACTCTTCAAACACTCAAAAGAGCATGATGAAGAAAGTTTGGTAAATGTTTGAAATGTCCATTACATGCTTACAGCTGGCATAGTGCTGGGGATTGTTTCTGGTTGTTCTGCATATTTTATGAAGGAGGCTACAAAATCATCATCCAAAACCGGCATCTTGACATATAAATTTTCCAGTACCTTTTCTTTAAACATTTCCAGCCAGACAAAAAAGTAATCTTGGTTTTCTCTGTTCTTGGAAATGACTAAATAGGTAGGATCCTTTAAATCTGTAAGGTGCCGTCCTGGATGGACAGTCACTTGCGTATCAGGGCTGTTTATCTTTTGCTCAAATTCCCGCACCGTACTCCTTCTCGCTTTTTTAAGCAAAATACTCAGGTGGATATGCGAAATGACTCGTTTTTGCAAAAATTTTGGATCAACGTTATCCAACGGTCCCGTAACATCTCGTACCCTGATATTGCTTAAATTTCTTCCATAGGTTCTACTGTTCCCCAAAACGATAGCAACATCTTTGCAAAGCCAATACACAAGGCCATCTGAACCGATAATCCCTGTCAAAGAATGATAAGGGATAGTAGAACGTCCAGCAATATTGTAAACGAGCACGAATGACATGATGGTACTAAAAGCAGGCTCAAAATGAAAGCATGTGCGCTCGTTTTCCTCTATTTATAAGCTAAGCAGTACGTGGTAACCGCAGAATGACAGGAAACACACCATGAGGTCAAAGTCTTTATGGACATATGGGTCGTCATGAAAAGTTGAAAACATAACGTTGGACATCTATTATGAACACAATGTAACAAAAATAGTATAATAAAATTTAAAAGTCGACAATACTATCTACAATTGAATGTTTATTGAATAGAAAGGAGATTCTTAGGATACAATAGACCAAGATTGGAAAAATTTACATAGTTTTAAAAATTGCTCCATTATGTTCAAGACTGACATAAAAACATGAATAGAAAAATATTTTCAAACACATTGAATGTGTTTTTTAGTGAACCAATCTTGGCAAGTTGTTGAACGCAAAAAAATGGGCCAAAGGAAATTGGATTTCCAATTTCCTTTGACCCATTTTTTTACTTTCCAATGCCAAATTCTTAGCTTGAGGAAAAAAGTCATCATTTATAAAGCGTCCATCTTTGAAGAGTACATCAGAACGATACTATAGATTGTTATTTTACCGGGTCCCTTTGGCAGAGTATTGAATAATTGAAAAACATGGACCTTTTAATCTTTAATTCGTGAAAATCTCACGGGACCTGTTTTTTTGCTAGCACGGGTTTTTTCTTGGGGTGGATTCTTTTCTTTTACTTGAGACGTGTCTAACGTTTCTTGAAACCAGGGTGAGTCTGGGGGGGCATAATCCAGTAAGTAGTCATCCAAATCGGATTCGTCCGCAACATCTAAAATCAGCACATCAGCATCAGGTGAATCAGGTTTCTTCTCAAAAGGTTTTTTAAAAATTGTAGTTTCAGGTGATGTTTTCTGGACAGATGAGGCTTTCACAAGAGTTCCTTTTTCAGATTCTAAAAAAATCGACTGTTTAGTCGAGGCTTCCACAAGAGTTCCTTTTCTAGAATATTTTGAGCATTTTGAAATTTTTTTACTTTTTAGTTTTCGTTGAAAATAGTTGGGTATGGGAGGATCCCCAGATGATTTCTTGTGCGATGGCTTAAAATATACGGAAGTGGATGACTGTTTTCGAGTCACCGGAGATGCCACAGGTTCAGAAAGTTTTTCAATGGGTTTACTGGCCGGGGAGGCCACAGGTTCAGAAAGTTTTTCAATGGGTTTACTGGCCGGGGAGGCCACAGGTTCAGAAAGTTTTTCAATGGGTTTACTGGCCGGGGAGGCCACAGGTTCAGAAAGTTTTTCAATGGGTTTACTGGCCGGGGAGGCCACAGGTTCAGAAAGTTTTTCAGTGGGTTTACTGGCCGGGGAGGCCACAAGTTCAGAATTTTTTTCAGTGGGTTTACTGGCCGGGGAGGCCACAAGTTCAGAATTTTTTTCAGTGGGTTTACTGGCCGGGGAGGCCACAGGTTCAGAATTTTTTTCAATGGGTTTACTGGCCGGGGTGGCCACAGGTTCAGAAAATTTTTCAATGGGTTTATTGGCCGGGGAGGCCACAGGTTCAGAGTTTTTTTCAATGGGTTTACTGGCCGGGGAGGCCACAGGTTCAAAATTTTTTTCAGTGGGTTTACTTGCCGGGGAGGCCACTTGCTTAGACAATTTATCTGTTTTGAAATATGTTGGCCATCGTGGTCTATTTTTGAAATTTTGTTTAAAAATAGATGGGTAGCAATAAGTGTCCCATGGTGATTTCCGTGGCGGTGGCTTGAAAAATAGGGGACCGGATGAGTGGTTTGAAGACACCGGAGAGGCCACGGGCTTGGGTGAACCTTTTTCAACTGGCTTATTGGGTCCCCCGACCGGTGTGGATCCGAGTTCTCGAAACAAATTGGTTAAAGTCGGTGGTTGTGTAGAGACCGATAGAGTCTTGGATTTTTCAAATATTTTTTTAATGTCCACTGGAGAGTTTCGAAACACATTGGGTGGGCTCACTTTCGGTATTTTGAAGGGTTTTCCAAGTGACAGTCCAGAGCGTTTCAGTGGTTTGGAGCACACTGGCCGAGGCGACGGGACTCGAGGCAGTTCCTGTGTTTTTTTCGGGCAGACTGGCTGAGGCAGCGAGTGGTTGGGGGGTGGTACAATATCAAAGTTTTTCAGAGCCTCTCGGCACACTTGAAGGGTGTCGGTCTCCACAGGCTTGGAAACATGGGCTATTCCACTAGGATCAGACTTGGAAACATGGGCTATTCCACTAGGATCAGACTTGGAAACATGGGCTATTCCACTAGGATCAGACTTGGAAACATGGGCTATTCCACTAGGTTCAGGCTGCACAGGCTTGGAAACATGGGCTATTCCACTAGGTTCAGGCTGCACAGGCTTGGAAACATGGGCTATTCCACTAGGTTCAGGCTGCACAGGCTTGGAAACATGGGCTATTCCACTAGGTTCAGGCTGCACAGGCTTGGAAACATGGGCTATTCCACTAGGTTCAGGCTTGGAAACATGCGAGGGTCCACTGGGCTGCACAGGCTTGGAAACATGCGAGGGTCCACTGGGCTGCACAGGCTTGGAAACATGCGAGGGTCCACTGGGTTCCGGCTGCACAGACTTGGAAACATGCGAGGGTCCACTGGGTTCCGGCTGCACAGGCGGTTCAGGTTCATAGCAAAAAACTTTCGGCACGGATATCAAGGAGCGTGGATACACAAAGGGTTTATCCAGTTTTTTCGTAAATCGGAGGTCCCAATTTTTAACTTCTTGATAGCAGTTTTCGAGCACAGAGAAATTCATCTCCGAAGCCGGAAGATCAAATGGTGACAAAGAAGGCAGGCATGCAGTACCCATGGCGATGAACAGAATAAGCGTTACAGATCTCAAACGGTTTAAATAAGACTCAATCAAACCCCGCCTCTCAAACGCGACTGGAGAGTAGAGATGAAATGAGGGCAGTGGGCGGGCGACCCATCCGAATGTCATTCTTTACATTGAAAACATTCTCAAAACATCTTGTAGCAAATGTACTTATATATATTTGAAAAAAAAAAAAAAAAAAAAAAAAATTTTTTTTTTTTTTTTTTTTTTTTTTTTTTTTTTTTTTTTTTTTTTTTGAGATACATTCAATACTTTTGAAAAATATTTGTTAACATCATAAAACAAATTTGGAATCATTTTAAACTACACAGTTTTTGATTTAAAAATCTCACTTCCATTTAACACATTTTGCACTTTGCTTATAGTACCCATTATTATCAATGTAGTATACAGGAGAAATTTAAACCATGAAAGTTGTGGTTTCACTTTTTTCTCGATATTTATATTTTCCCAGCCATCGTGTTCCTGAATCCAGACTTCCAATTTTTCGCGGACAAATATCGAGAAATGCATAAATATAATATTCACCAAAGATTCTGACAATTTCCTAGCAATCACATTGCGTGTTAATTCCCCAACAAAGGCAAAAAACGTTACGATTCGGATCCAAGTGATCCCTTCAGCAAAAAGTTCATTAGAAATATCTGTTAAGATACATTCTATTGTATTTTCATTTATTGGGTGTATATCCAAACACTGATTTCGTAAATCCGATCCATATTCATTGTTTAATTCGATAAGTATTCCTTTCAATATTTCAAGCGTATCTTTTTCCATCTGATTTTTGGCACAAATAGTATTAAATTTATATTGATATTGTATCATGTAAGAAAATATGTTTTGCACGATAAATTCACTTCTAACTGTGTTTTTCTGATCCTGCTTCGTATGGTGCATGAAGTACGGTTTGGAAAACATGTCACTTTAACTTATGGAGAAGAGTTGGAGACTGTAGTTTCTTTAGTAAATTCACCTTTCAAATCTGTTCATTCGTCTGACAGAAGTGGAATTGAATTATTGCCATGTAGGTCTAATCTGGGGAGAAACGATCCTTTGGATAAATCGGAAATCTATTTGAATAAAGAACTGGTTCACTGATTTTAAGTATCTTCTTTGAAGGGGTTCCTTGATTAGAAGAGTATTCACATCAAATAATTGCGACGTTGTTTTATTTGACTGGCTTGTGAGACTGTAGCTTCCCCAAATAATAGCAAGTCCATTATAACGAAACAAAAAAAAAAAAAAAAAAAAAAAAAAAAAAAAAAATTTTTTTTTTTTTTTTTTTTTTTTTTTTTTTTTTTTTTAACAGAAATATTTTATAATAAAGTTATAAGGTAAAATATTTTTGTTCAACAGATGTAAAGATAAAATATTTATATTATAAAATATTTATATTATAAAATATATATATAAAAAAAAAAAAAAAAAAAAATTTTTTTTTTTTTTTTTTTTTTTTTTTTTTTTTTTTTTTTAATTGTTTGTAATAATCTTTATAACCATTTTCAAACAACTCGAATAATGAATGATGGGTGAATTTTCAAAAGGCTGTATTGTTGGGATACGATTATTCAAAAAGCCAAATAAAAAATTTATTTCTTCTTCCGATTTTGATAACAATGTATCATCTCGTTCTAAAAAGTATCTTTGACCCTGCACATAAATCCAAAATTTAGTTTTTTTATTATTAGGAGAAGGTTTCATATTTTTTGCTAATGGTATGCGTAAATTGTACAGTTTAAATTGCAGTGGATTATAGGAGCTGCATTCCTTGGTTAAGTGTTCTTCGAAATGATGTCGTCTAGTACCGGGGGGAAATTGTTCGTAACAAAGAATACAGAAGGAGGGATCCATGGGATGCATATGGTCATGAAACTCTTGCAAAGTTTCAAATGTCGCAAGACAGTAGTCACAAGGAATACATTCATCCATGGTATGACATGGGTTCAAATGAAAACGTAATTAAATAAGATTTTTTTTTTTTTTTTTTTTTTTTTTTTTTTTTTTTTTTTACCAAATTTGGTGCACATGTCATCGCAAAAAAATGGGGTTGAAAATACTTGGATACCAAGTATTTTCAACCCCATTTTTTTGCACTTCGACACCCTTTGGGCTTGAGAAGTTAAAGTCTCAGTGGTTTTGGTGATTTGCGGGTATTTATTTTAGCAAGTGCTTTTTTCACAGTCGTCTGTAAATTATACAGCCAGTTTTTAAAGCGTATACCCTCAGTCCATTTGCAGCTGGTGAGTTCTGGGATCTTGTTTCGGTGATATTTAACTTTTACATGGCCATACTTGAATTCGTCAAACAAGTCCCACTCTTCCATAATACCCAGCAAGTTACGGAGGGCATGAAATTCAATGACCCAGGCATCAGGTCTTGACAACATTTGGAGTGAACACACATCTTTTAGCTGGCAGGAGGCATATTTCAATTCAAAAACACTGTCTTTATTAAGCATCACTACCACATCACTCATGTAAAAATATATTTTGTAATTTTCTCCCAAGACACCCGTTAATCGAAAAATGCCGTCGTGGCGAGGTGCAGGAATATAAGTGAACGAGGCCATCGCAATGAGTCCCGTCGCCGAGCAGCACAATCCTTTTATACGATGAAAGCCACTCCCACTGCTGAGAAGGCAGAATGCATTGATTTTAGATAAGACTCAAAGTCAATCAAACTTGGAGAATTTTAATAGTGAAGAGCCAAGGATCCACTCAGATTGGGATGGGATCACAATAGACAATCTTTACAAACATTGACATCCACACTATTGATGACGGCAAAAGATCCTCCCGTCCCTTCTTTAAATTGCCTACCACAATAGACACATTCCAAAGACGTTTGTACTGTATGCCACACTTCTCTTTCCGGACCCGTGATTAAACGGGAACAATTTCGTTTCATAGCTTCAAAACTCAACACGTCGATCGGCGGTCTGTCTTTGTTTTTAGCTAATCCTTCCCGATTCATGGGTAATAACTCCCCTCGACAAAACATGAACGTTAAAAGGGTAATGACATCCTTTTCGTATTTCGAGTCATCATTCACAAAAAGTTGTCGTCTCGTGACATGGACTAGATTAAAGAAAGCGCATGTAATGCCACACTTTTTAAAGAGGCATCGAATATCCGAAAACGCTGCAATGTGCTTTAAGGGTACACATCTTAAAATTAAATATAAATCCGTCAGATTTTTATAAAGCACTTTGACAGAACCTCGATCTTCCACTAAAATGTATTTAAATGCGGTTAGGTACTTGTATTCCCCTTCCGCATTTTTTCCTTTGTTAAACTCCTTCCCCCTTTCCAAAATACAAGCCTGGGGTAAACGTTGGATTAAAAATGGTAAAGTGGTGTCTTGACTCATAAATACGGTGGCATATTTATGTCGATTGGCCAATTCAAAAATTTGAATGTGATTCGAAAACAAGGCCAACTCATCCAAGATATCTTTTTCAACGTTAAATTCGAGATTAGGAGAGTTGGTAATAGCGGGAATATGTTTACTGTCTAAAGCGCCCTGAGTATCTGATTTCGTAACCCGACAAACAACTTTAATTCCATATGCGTCACAAGCAGATGGAAATTTCATATGTTTGATAACGGTCCAAACAAATTCGGGTACCACGTGAACATTTTCATTAAAGATATTTAAATCGTCAATACGACGTAAATGCTGTTCCAATATTTTTAAAACCGAACGGAGGCTATAGGGTTGTATTCGCTTCAAAATGGCATCATATAAATCGGGACGTTTCAATTGTACCAACAATATCAAACGGTCTGCTATAACACCCATCCGAAAAAAACAAAGATGTCCCTGTTTACGTTAAAAGAATTGCAAATAATTTATGAGAGAGCACGTTGTCGAAAAACGGTAGATGAAATGTGTTTACTCGTCTATATGATGATGACTACCACCTTGAAAATGTGCGATTTATTGGGTTGGTTTAATCGGGATAGAATGAAAAGACGAAAATGTTTACAAGATTTAAAAATTTTGGAAGAATACGAATTGATTCGAATATTATTTCCTAAAAAGCATCAAACGTACTTGTTGCAATGGAAAAAGGCTTGTCACCTTTGGATTGGAAGAAAAGATGTGACTTTTGAAATGTTGAGAAGGTCCTGTAAGCAAGTAAAATACAATTTATTTTAAACTTAAAAAAAAAAAAAAAAAAAAAAAAAAAAAAAAATTTTTTTTTTTTTTTTTTTTTTTTTTTTTTTTTTTTTTAACGTGTGATGGCGGATGGAAAATTAGCGCATAAGTTTCATAACACAACGAGACAAGCAAAATATATCGTCGCTAAACTCCCTGCAAGTTCGATTAGACCGCAAATTCCGTAAAACATATCTTTCCATGTCATATCTTTATTAAAAAAAAAAAAAAAAAAAAAAAAAAAAAAAAAAAAAATTTTTTTTTTTTTTTTTTTTTTTTTTTTTTTTTTTTTTTTTTAACAGTACATTTAAACAATTTTAACTTTCGGCCGATGATTTAACATAACAATAAACTTGTCCATTGATGTTGACATAAATTTCTTCCGGTATA